>JAQHUG010000089.1:397818-421936 GCA_028555095.1 Dicrostonyx torquatus | reverse complement strand
CCTTCCTTCCTTCCTTCCTTCCTCTCTCCCTTCCTCCCTCCCTCCCTCCCTCTATTCCTTCCTTCCTTCCTCTCTCCCTTCCTTCCTCCCTCCCTCCCTCTATTTCTTCCTTCCTTCCTTTCTCCCTTCCTCCCTCCCTCCCTCCCTCCCTTCCTTCCTTCCTTCCTTCCTTCCTTCCTTCCTCTCTCCCTTCCTTCCTCCCTGCCTCCCTCCATCTCTTCCTTCCATCCTTCCTTTCTTCCTTCTGTGTAAGTCTGTTTATTATGGGAGAATGTGATGGCCCAGTGGGCTGGGCAGGATATAGACTTCCAGATAGATATTTAATATTTGAGGAGACTGTATGCCGAGAGCCCTTGTTTCATGTGAGACTTAAGAAAGGCAGCCTCACTTACGGAAAACGTGTGTATAATCCAAATACGACTCATGGTGATCGAGCAATGGGCCTCTGGAGCTGGCACCAGCCTGAGTTCACAGTTCCTGCTGGATTGATCTCAAGAGCAGCACAAGATCTTTCTGTGCTCAGAGAAGTAGCTCCTTGGAGGCCACACAGAAGACGAAGGCATGGTGAAGGGTGGAGTGTGGAGAAGCTGAAGAACAGAAGGGTTGTTTCTCCGCGTGACCACCCTCACCACCTCCAGCAGCAGAGTGATGGCCACAGTCCTTTAAGAAGCAGGAATCCATGACAGGAAAGACAGGAGTCGTGCAGATGGATGCATTCCTTCTTAACACTCCCCATAGCCCTGTAAGGTCTGGAGGCTTCTCCGGTTTGTGCATATGAGGTGACAAAGGGCCACCTGGGCTGCCACTTCTCAGGAGCCATTCACCTTGTCATCTGAGACAGGGTCTGTTGCCATTTGGTGACATAGAAATCACTATTTGGTTAGACTGGCTAGCCAGCCACTCCAGGATGGCAAGCTTCTTTCTTTCTTCTTTCTTTCTTTCTTTCTTTCTTTCTTTCTTTCTTTCTTTCTTTCTTTCTTTCTTTCTTTCTTATATCATTTCTGTGTCTTGAACTCAGGCTCTCCTGCTTGCATGTCCAATGCTCTTTTGACTGAGCCATCTTCCCAGTATTGATCATCCACTTCATACCTTAAGAATCTCGAGATCAGAAAGGTGATATGACTTCTGCAATGTCACACAGCTGTGGGTGGCATGGCCCAGGTATGGGCTGTGTCTAGACTTGAAGCTCTAAGGTGGCCCCTTGGAGGCAGGGAATGATTGTTCACAAAGAAAATGTCACACAGTCCCACTCTGAGCAAGCTGACAGTGGCGCTTGACCTCCTCCATGGAGAAGTACTGAGCTTGGCTTGGAGAAAGGGAAGCTGGACTTTGGATGAGACCGAGAAGAACCAGTGAGATCCTATGGAGATCACACAGCATCCCAGCAGGTTTGCAAGGGCTGGTGAGAGTTGAGGTGGTGACACCAAGCTGTGACTCATCGCCAAGATGACTTGAGGACTGCAAGCTGAGGTGGCTGCTGCCTAAGACAGTCCCTGACACACAGCTGTCAGGAACAGCCCAGAAGTGCCACGGTTGTGGGACTTGGGCCTGAGACTTAGCATCTCATGTAAAAGGACCACATCCATTTTCCTAGCCTCTTGCAAGCAACGAGTTCTGTCTGCTGCCAGCCTGGCAGGGATAGGAACACAAGCCCACAGTCAGGGAAAGGAAGTGGAAGTCTTACAGACAGTGTTTAGGGTTTGACCTAAAGCACAGAACCTTCCTCCTGGCAGGATAAGGGGATAAGCTCCGGCCAGAGTGCTGCTGCTACTCAAAAAAGCTGCTGGCCTTGACTTTCCCCGTCTCTGACTCACATCTCCTTGGGCCCGTCTCTGCTGGCCTTCCTAGCAGGCCTTTGATGGACCGATGAGATAAGGGAGACGCTTTGAACAAGATCAAAAGATGAATCAAAGGCCATGCCAGTTGCAGCAATGGGTGCCAGGGATTGGGTACATGCTGGTTTCCTTCCTATCCGAGGTCAAAACCTGCTCCGGGGCTGCATGTTTAAGTCACCTGACCTGTCGTGTGACCCCTGCCACCTCCTGGGGTGACAAAACTCACTGACCATTAATGACAGGCAAGGTTGGGAACTGGGTCCATCCATAAACTGATAGAATCGCCACTGTGAAAAGGCGAGGGCCTGAGCGGCTCGGTCAACAGGGAAACCGGGACCCTGAGCATTTCTAAGATCTCACGGCCATCAGGTTCAGTCCTGGGATCTAGACTTAGGCATGTCTGGTTCCAAACCCCAGAGAGAAACACAAGGGATTTGGTCAAGATGTCCTCAGCTAAAATAAAATGGAAAAGACACACACGGTTCTTAGAAAGTGTCCCTGGTGTTGAGTTTGAATTACATTCCCACACGATGGCCATGCCAAGAGGCTGGGCTACCTGTGCTGAGACACTAGCAGAGGCACAGATGTTTTTCTTGCAAGCCAGCCCCAGCTAGTGCCAAGTGGCTCTCTGCACCCTTGAACTCCACTGGGTAAGGTGGCAGGATGTGTTCAGATAGAAATCATAGTCTGGCCCACTGCCCGGGAGAGGGGCACCCCCACAGGGAGGGATGTGGAGTGTCCACAGTCACACTCTATGCAGCAGAACTATACAGTCCTGGCGTCATATGACCGTCTTCCTGGGCCTTCAGGAAGCTACGGCAGAGGACGGCATGTTCAAGGCTTGCCTGAACTACAGCGTGAGTTCAAAGCCATCTTGGGAAAATCAGGAGACCCTGTTACAAAATAAAACATAAAATGAAGGCAGAGGAGATGGATCTGAGGGTCAAGCACAGAAATGTGAGGACCCGAGTTCAGATCCCAGCACCCAGGTGATCTTGTGCAGGTATGGCACCCACCTATGATCCCCGTGCTTAGGAGGTAGAGATGGGGCTCCCGGGAACAAGCTGGCTAGCCAGACTAACTAAATCAGTGGGCCCAGCTGAGAGAATTTTCCAAAGATATGAGCTGGAAAGATAGAGGAAGACAGTAGATATCAACTTCAGGACTCTACACACATGTACACAGGAGCGTGGGCACAAACACGTGAGCCTCAACATGAAGCACACATCCACATATGCATGCCGCATGAATACCCATGTCAAAAAAAAAGTTAAAAGAAGGCTGGCAGGGTATTTTAGTGGCAGAGTGTTCACCTAGTGTTTTCAAGGGCCTGGCATCAATCCTTCCCATACTCTCCCATACCTCACAAACACATACACACACACCTCACATACACATCACATACATTGTACATACACCTCACACACATACCACAATACATACCACACACCACAGACACACCCCTCACACACACATACACACACGTCACATGTATTACATATACTTTCACACATATACACACACCTCACTTACACACACACCTCACACACACATACACATGCTCCTCTCATACACACACATCACATATATTACACATACACACACACCTAACATACACATCACATACATTGTACATACACCTCACACACATACCACAATACATACCACACACCACAGACACACCCCTCACACACACATATACACACGTCACATGTATTACATATACTTTCACACATATACACACACCTCACTTACACACACACACCTCACACACACATACACATGCTCCTCTCATACACACACATCACATATATTACACATACACACACACCTCATGCACATAGCACACACCTCACACACTTACAAACACACACACACACAGAGCTTTGGGACTACCTCACATTTGTGATTGACATGCCCCCCCCATTGCTTCTGCACATTGACTTTTGATATAAAGTGATCACTCACTGCCATTGCCTTAGTGCCTGAGAAGGCACAGAGGTGGGAAGGAGTCTGGTCTTGTCTAGCTGTGAGGATAAAGAGAACCCTAACAAAGCAGGGAGAGCAATAGATTCTCTAGTGGAGACTCTCAGGGCAACTCACTTGAGTTCAGACTCCCAGGCTGTGACTTTCTAGCTGGGCTCTCTAAGGAAAGTGAACCACCATCTTAGAGTAAACTGAAAAATAAGGGTCAAAGTACCCGTACGTTGCTGCTTGAGTTCCAGGCAGGATTCACGTGTTTAGCACAGGGCCATCAGTGGGCACAAAACTCTACGGCTGGAGTAGAGCTCAGGCGAGCAGAGCGCCTGCCCAGTATATGCCAGGCTCTAGAATCTGTCTTCAGTTTCAGAATAAAAGAGGGGGAAGAAGGGAGACAGGAAAAAGAAGGGAAAGGAAGGGATGAGGAAGAAAGGGGAGAAGAAGCGAAAGGGAAGAAGGGAGGGGAGGGAGATGAAGGGAGAGGAGAAAAGGGAAGGGGATGGAGGGAATGGTAGAGCACGGAAAGGAAGGGGAGAGGAAAGAGAAAATGCCTCGGACAGTTTTCCCAGGGATGAGAGAGGAGATAGCCTGCTCCATTTGACAGTTTCAGACTGTCCCCAGGAACAGCAGGAGCAGGGTGGCCAGAGGCTGGTGCCTGACTCTTGATTTTGAACCACAGAAACCTTATCTGGAATTCTCTGCCCCCTAGTCCATGGTCTGTCCAGACAGATGGAGAACTGGGGGAGAAGAGATCATGCTCCATTCTGGGCCAGCTCCTCTGACCCATACCTTCATGGGTCATCTCATCAGCTGAGCCTGGAGAGCCCAGGAGAGGAGGGTGCTGGGGGAATGTGTTTTGGCCACCTTCTCTGCTCCCCACCTTCTAGCATGGACCCTTGATAACTCCCATCAAACAGCCATGAGGTCTTCAAAATCAACATTAACCAAAGCCCACCACTTCCTGTACTTTCCCTAAGCATGCGCACAGTGTTCTAGGCATGTCATTTTGCAGCCCTCTGACGTGCCTTCCACCGCATCCTTGGTTTCCACAGTGCGTTAGTGGAGGCCCAGGGAGGTGAAGTCATGTGCCCAAGGCCAGTTTTATCAGCTGCAGACGCAGGCTTTTATCAGTGAGATCTGTTAGTACAGTCCTCTTCCCAACACACGGAGCCACTTAGGGTACCACAGTCTCTTGGAGCCTGCTAATGTAGTATAGGGAAAGATGCCTCTTAGGGATGTCTGAAGGATCATACACACACACACACACACACACACACACACACACACACACACACACATCTATACTTACAGTTTGTGATGTATATTAGTCATTTATGTCCCTCCTTTTGCAAATGAACTTATTAGACCTGGGCCTGATAAGGACTCTTTTTAATGCACCTGCAGTGGGAAATAGGACCTTGTATTCGCCTCCTGCCCCAGACTCCCTGTAGAGGGGACAGGAAAGGACTTGGCGCTTGCTCTGCAGGTGTAGTAGTCTTTAACTTTTGCAGTACACACAGGGGACACTGGGATGCCTGTCAGGGAAGGTCAGTGTTGATCCCCTGAGCTGGGAGATTCACAGATAGACATGAGGGAGCTCACACAAGGGTTAACCCAGGGCCCTACCCAATAGACCACCCACCAACAGAGCAGCCTCCCTTGGGAGCACAAAGTCCTTAGATGCAATGTCCATGGCCCTTCTGGAATGAGAGAGCTTGAAGTACACCCAGAGATGCCTTCGCCTCTGGCCTCCTAGCTGGGATCTCTCCAAACCTTCTCGCCTTCAATCCGGAGGGCCTCACATTCCGTTTCCAACATCCGTTCCTTCTGTGCCCTTTGCCCTTGGCCCTGCCCCGGATCCTGGCAACATCCTGTCCTTCCCTGAGCTGAACCCCCTTCTCCAGCTTCCCAGTGTGATAGGAATCTTAAATAAATGCTTCCTGTCTCAGGACCACCTTATCTCCAGTTCCTCCCCAAGGGCTGGCGTTCAAGAGCCAAAGGCAGCCTTGCACTCCCTTCTATTTTTAACCTATCTCTTTCTCTCTTCTCCATCCCAAGGTCCCGGGAAAGGCCAGGGGGACGGATGGTTAGAGGTCCTGGCTGACCAGCTTACAGGGGATTCTGTCCCACAGGGAGCAGGACTATTAGTGGGGAAGTGGGTGGAATATTATCTGGCATTCGTGACAGAACGGAACACTGACAGTGAGGAAATCAATCCAAATATGTCTATGAAATGACTTGACACACACACACACTGTCATAAAACGTACAAGCTTGACATCCAGGCATTTGATTCCTCTGAGAAGCCACTCGACACACACAAGACTGGATTCCTGAAGTGTCGTGTGACCAATGGGTACCTATCCAACTGGATTGTCACTGTCCAACGATGAGTTCTGAGTCAGACTTCACCAATGGTGGTCAGACACCAAGACTTTTTGTTTGGGTTCCCAGGGGAGCACACGCTCACAGCTGGCATGACAAAGATGGCACAAAGTTCCCTGGACTTGATGGCAGTGAAGCTTACCCAGGCGTGGGCTTGTCCGTGAGGATACGATGTCCCTACAGGTTCAGATGCTTGACTACTTAGTCTCCAGCCGGTGACACCGTTTAGGGAGGTTATGGAACCTTTAGGAGGTGGTGCCTGGCAGGAGGAGGTAAGTCATTGTTGGGGGAGGCATTGAAGGTTATAGCCTCCAAGATTTGATCAAGTCATACCCCACACTCTCACCACTACAGACCCCAGCAGCCGTGCCTTCCCCCTCCATTATGGACTGTATCCCCTGAACCATGAGCCGGAACGAATCCATCTGCCCTCCAGTTGCTTCTGGCCCAGTGATGAACAACTAATGCCATCCCAAACTCATGTAGAGGTGAGATAAAATTGCACATCATTTCACTATGTCAGTGAGCCATTGATAAAAATGTTAGCAATGGGATGATAGTGACCATGTCATTGATGTCTTCCTTTGTGAGTGGAACCTGAACAAGGAGAGGATAAATAAATAAATAAATAAATAAATAAATAAATAAATAAATAAATAAATAAATAAATGGTAAGTGAGACGCCCAGCCACATCTTGATTCTTGAACCTGGGTCTGTCTGGAGCAGATTCCTCACTCATTCCAGCCACAGGAGCCCACAGAGCATGCTGTCTTCAGCCTTCCTCATTGGTGGCCACACAGACAGCACCCTCCTGCATACTACATGACACATTCGAGGATGGCCGTGTTCTGAGAACACATCGTGTGTCAGGAGATCCCTCAGACGACACGCTGAGCTGAGGGCTGTGATCCCATTTCAATACCTTAGCTCAGAGAGGCTGAGATGTCTGCCTGGAGTCACCCAGCTGGAAGGCTCGACAGGCCAGCTGCAAATCCAGAGCTGCTTCCACCATGACTTTTGCAAAACTTGGCTCTATGTTTATTTCTTATTTCATTTTGCATTGTTCTGAGATGGTTCCTTGCTATGTAGTGTGAGTTGGCCTAGAACTCACTATGTAGTCCAGGCTCATCCTAAACTCAGACTCTCCCCCCTTGCCCTCTGAGTGCATGCTGCCGCGTGCAGCATTCTGTGCTATCTTTAGAAGGAGCCCTGGGGTTTTTCCAGTCTAGGTTACGGAGTGAGAACTTGGCCTCCACTGTGAATTGCAAGCGTTCCTGATGGGTTCTGCAAGCCGTACCTCACCAGGGCCACCGCTTCCTCCTCCCTTGCAACCTCAGCTCTCCCCTTTCATCTCCTCAGAGCTCTCCCCGTTACATCCAGTCTCCGCCAGGAATCTCTTCTCCCTCTTAGTCACTGTGTCCTCCCTTGGAAGAGGCCAGTCTGCCATGCCTTCCTGCTCAGACAGACCTTTGCACCCACCCCTCTGCCTTGACTGGCTTGACCTCCTGGGTGTGTTCTGGGCTCAGCTTTCAAACATCTCTTGCCTGGGCCTCAGAGCCACAAACGTCCCGTGTACCCACATTGGCTGTCCTCCAGGTGCTGAAAAGTGGATCATACTGCCTTCTAAACCCTTGCTCTCTGCGTGTATGTGGATAATCATGTGTTTATGTTCACATGTGCGTACATACAAGCACATTTGCCTGTGGATGCTAGAGGATGACTTTGGGTGCCTTCCTCAATTGTTATCCATTTAATTTTTTTGAGACAGGCTCTCTCACTGAACCAGCTCTCACCCAATTCAACAAGTCTCCCTAGCCATTGAGCTCCAGGGTCCCCCTGTCTCCACCTCCCTGATGTGCCAGTACTACAGGCTGGCTTTGAAAGATGCATGCTAGGGACCCAAACTCAGGTCCTCGTGCTTGCTGGTCAAGTACTTTTATCCACCGAGCCACCGCCCAGCCCTGCGGCCTTTGTTCTAGTCCTCTTCTCACCAGCCTGTGCATGGCATGGATAGCCAGCTACTCCAGCACAACAGAAGAATCTCGGAGTCTTAGTTGAGTTTGTTGCTTCCTATATGTGTCCCCCTCCAAATCAGCCATTATACTCTTGTTGAGTTTACACTTTGCTAAGTATAGCCATGGCTTCCTCAAACAGACGGTTGTAGAAGAGACCACTGTAGGAGTTCCCGCAGCAGACCAGGGTGTGTGTCTGTGTGTGATAGTGTAGACCATTGTAGGAGTTCCCGCAGCAGACCATGGTGTGTGTCTGTGTGTGATTGTATGGGTGTATCTGTAGACTCCACTGCTTTCCTTAATCCCATAATGCTCAACCCGACTCCACGAGATGTATAAATTCTGTACATTTCCTTTTCCAAATGCCAAACTTCCACCCTTCATTGGGTCATGTTCTGCAGATCATTTCCCAAGGCCTGTAAGACTGGATCCTTTGTCCCAAAGTTGATCACAACCTAAGAATCCATCAAGGGAAGATGAAATAGGAGCAAGCCCATACAGCGCTGAACTTGTAGGCACAAAGACGCTTCTAGTATATTCTAGAGTTGATGCCATTGTGATAACTGTTCATATCAGGAGGAGAGACTTTTGGTTTTATGATTGTGTTCTTTTCTGGGTGATGTCCTAAAAAGTTTCAATTCTTGATAGATTGCTCCAGACAGCTGGGACAGAGCAGTCACTTGTCATCCTGAAATGAGCAGTTCTTCCTTAATTAGCAGCCACTGGGAAGAGCGGGGTGTCTGTCCTCTCGCTGTTTATATTAACAGCTTTCATTAATTGCACATCAGATAATAGACATCACCCCACGTGTTAAAGAATATTCAAGCTAATCATATCCGAATAGATGTCTGTTGCCTCAGAGAAAATGGTCACAATCCAAACTGTTTGTACATCTATTTCTGGTTGTGTCCATCACGTTGAATGGTGACTGGTTAAAAAACCGGGAGACAAATGCTAACTTAGACTGTGTTTGGATGTGAGACAAGAACACCCTCTCTTATGATAAGACCCAAGACAGAGTGGGTCTTTGGCCACCCATTTGCACAGGGGTAGATAATGAAGCATAGGTAGGCTGAGCCACCTGCCTAAGGGGGACAGAAAGGGTTCTCACCAGGCAGAGCAACTGCAGGCTATGGACCCTGCAAAGAGGTGGCTGGGGGTCACCATAGTTCTGCCTTTTGCAAAATCCTTGACCTTTTGAGAGGCTTTTTGTCATCTGTATGCCTCGGAGTTCTTACTTACACAACAGGAAGACAATGTCCTATTAGCTCCGTTTGCATGGTTGTCACCAGAATATCAAGAAAAACCTTCAAGAAGGCAAGATTTATTTAGTTCATGGTTCTGAGGATTCTGTTGACTTTGAGCCAATGGTAAGGGTGGGCATCACGGAAGTGGACGTACATAGAGAAGTGGGTTGCTCACACCATGGTGGGCAGGAAGCAGAGGAGGAGGGAGCCTAAAGACAAGTGCACCCCCCAAAGCCCCATGCCCTCCTCAGCGGTGTCCTACTTCCTCCACCCGGACCTCACTTCCTGTTTTCAGAATTAGGGGGCCAAAATAGCACCACCAGCCGGAGATGGAGCATTCAATTAATGAGGCCCAGGGGACATTTCATATTCAAAGTGACAAACCAATGGGGTTGTCATGGAATGAAATAAGAGAGTGTTCTGTGCTTATCTGAGATCAGACAAGAGGCCTTATAAAAGTGAGCTGTCTCCATCTTGCCTCAGGGTCTTTGCATCTGCTCTTCCCTCATCTCAGAATCCCATCTCCACAGAAGATGGCAAGGTCCTTTTCATTCACCAAGAGCATAACTTTGCTCTGTCCCTCCCCTTGAAGGTTTATACAAACTTACAGAGAGGCCTGTGGAGTTTGTTTCCCTTGTGACATCAATTCTGCCATAAGATGTTCACACTGTCTTTCCTATTGTCTTGCCTCCTGTGTGCTTACCCAGGCTTAGTATCTGTCCTGTTCCCAGCTACAAGGTACCCAGGAGTAGGCACACAGTAGCTGCTCACTAAATACTCACTGGAAGAGCCAAGCAGTGGTGGCGCATGCCTTTAATCCCAACACTCGGGAGGCAGAGGCAGGCGAATCTTTGTGAGTTCGAGATCAAACTGGTCTACAAGAGCTAGTTCCAGGACAGGCTCCAAAGCCACAGAGAAACCCAGTCTCGAAAAACCAAAATAAATAAATAAATAAACAAATAAAAAATAAAAACAACCAAACAAACAAACAAACAAATACTCACTGGAAGAAGGATAAATGGGAGATCTGGAACCTAAACCTAAGTCTCCAAATCCTGGCTGTGTTAAGCTACTTTGGAAGCTGATACACCTCCAACAAGAATGAAGAGATGTTCAGGGGAGTCACTCATCACCCAGCTTAGAAAGGATGGAAATACCAGACCCATGAAGCCTCAAAGAGAGCAGGGCTGCTCTGGCTGCCATAAGCATTTGCTTCTTGATATCAAAATAATCAGTGCTGGTCAGCTTGTATCAGTCAGGATAAGTGAAGTTGTGTTGCAGTGACAAAAGCCCCCAAATGCATAAGTGGTGTGTGTGTGTGTGTGTGTGTGTGTGTGTAGTGTGTGCGTGCGCACGCATGTACACACATGCCACATGTGTGCGGCTTTCCTCTAAGGCCAGAGACATTGGATTCAATGGAGGTGAATTTACAGGTAGTTGTGAGCTGCCCATTGTGGGTACTGGAAACCAAATATGGGTCCTCTGCAAAAGCTCCTACTGTGAAGGAAGTAGACAGGGTCTCTTCGTTGGCCAAGTAGGCCAGGCTGACTAAGCAGCACCCAGCCTCAGGGCTCTCTCTGTCTCTGACTCCCCAGCACTGGGGCTGGGACCACGTGCCACCATGCCTACCTTTTTAAAGAACTGTGCATGTTGGGGATGGAACACAGGTCTTCATGCTTGACTAGCAGATGACAAACGAAGCTGTCTCTCCACGCCCAACCCTCCCCGAACTTCAGTGACTTAATTAGCATACCCATCAGAAAGCAACCAATCATCCTGGGTCTGCTTATTTGGTCCATCCCAGCAGACCAATCACAAGCACCAGCCAGCGAGAGCACAGTAAACACAACTGCACTTGGAACCTCCCCTCAGGACTTATAGGATTGCTTTCACTCCCATGCCATCTTAATTATTTCTATTAAATTTTTATGTAATGATAAAAGTTCTTTCACATGCAGGCCGGGTGCTGCCCCTGGTGACAGAGGTGGCAAAGCTGGGAGAACATTACTACAAGCACAGGGCTGTCAGTGTGTTTCAGCCTTCAAAGTCTGGGGAGATTAACCAGGCTGCAGCTTCCCTGGCCCCCAAACATTTGCAAACTACATTGCAAATAATTTCTAGAGTTGATAGCTTCCCTTGAAGGCCTCCCATGGACTCCTTAGGCTTTGGAGTAAAAAGATCTTTGTATAAAGGGAGAGACTTGTTCTCAAAGAATCAAATTGCATGAAGTATCCTACAGGGTGTGTTTGGGGTTTGTACAAGCCTCAGTGTGTATAAAGAGTGAGATAATTGGGACTCTTCTTTGGTAGGAGATCCTGGAGTTGGAAAAGTTAAGGAAGACATCTCATGGAGACTGGGTTTTGAAGTACATGCAGGAGTTTGTTCAGTGGTGTTTAGGGTAGAGTAGACGTTTCCAGGAAAGGGAGCACAGGTCAGAGCATTGCAAACTGTGAGACGATCCCAACTGGAGGCCTAGAAATCTGGACTGTATCTGGGTTCCCAACTAACTGGATAATGAGAGCAAATCATGCAGGCTCTCCAACCCTCCACAGTCACGTCAAGTGGAGGGCAGAGCGACTCCCTGCCTTCTCCACATTGTCTGAAAGGAAGGAATAAGAGGCTCCATGTTAATCAAATATTGTCACAAATGCTGGAGGGATTTAATGGCTCTGGTTTTGCATTTCAAGGCTAAATTCTTTCACCCCATAGTCTGCCTGGCTCAAATGACTGATGCGATTTACATGTCTTTTTCTTTTTAGCTTTTGGGAAATAGAAATCATCTTAAGAAAATGGATGAAGAAGGCTTTGGGGTGTGTCTCTCCCTCTCCGCCCCCCCTCTTTCTCTTTCTCTCTTTCTCTCTCTCTCCTTCTTTCTGTACCCTCCCTCCGGCCTGTGTAAATGAGTATAGTTTTGGATGATGAACGTAGAAATGATGAATTGAGCTGATGCTCTAGGAAGTTCAGAGCTGCTTTGGAATGTGTGACTTACGGGTTAGTAGAAAGAGATTGGGCTGGCATGTGTGTTCAAATCCTCCCTCCCTCACACCTTAGTTTTCTAGGCTGCCTTAGCAAAGCTACCACAGACTGAATGGATTAGAATAACAGGAGTCTCTCATATTTGTGGAGATGGGAGGGCATGGCCTGGATGTTCTTCTGGGATCATGAGGGAAAAATCTGTCCTGTGACCCTTTCCAGCCCCTGGTTGCAGCGGGCAACCTCAGAACCCCTTGGCCCACAGACATAGGGCTTGTCTCTGTCTTCATGGGGACACTCTCTCACTTGCCTATGTTGAAAATCTCCTTCTGTAATTTCTCTTTATAGGGACACCTGTTACAGGACCTAGGACTCTCCTAAATCCGGGACACCCCATCTCAAATCTCTTAACTTGATAACCCACAAAAGACCCTGTTTTTCCTACCATACCAAATCACTTTCAGTTTCTGGACAGATACATTTTTGGGGGCCACCATCCCATGATGCTTACATCATATCCCAGTGTCAATGATTATGCTTCTCTGTCATCACTGAGCCAGGCAGGCGTCCCATCCGAAAGCAGTGCTGCTGACACAATCTGGACCCATCTAGAACGAGACAATTCGCTTGGAACTCGCTGTGCAAAGCCTCGAGTTCACAGCTGAAAGGGCGGTGTTGTTGTTAGTAGCAGCAAGGGTATCAGTGCCATTGACTCTCATCCAAAGGCTCTGACATGAGGAGGGCGGGAATAGCACACTCTCAAACATCTGGTAAACAAGGCCATGGTGCTTTCCAGCTCGGGTTGTTTGGAATTCCGTAGACCCCAGACACAGACGCCTGGAGACCAAGCTGACGGATGACCTACTTTTGTAAAGCATGATCTTCTGAGCCAGACGGAGCCATTTTTATGACATCAGCCATATCTACTTCTGGGAGTCTATCACCGTCCAGACCCAGAGACCCCCAGAGAAAAGAGGGGCAGGATAGGTCTTTGGACTCTCACTTGATAGTCCAGTCACTCCTTCCAGACATGGATATGTAATTGTGCCCTAATTTTCTCTTGCTCTCAAGGGCTAGGCTAGGTACTAAGCCCTTCTATTAGAAGAGGACTCCATTTGCACATCTGTGGAAAAGCTATCAGCCCTGCTGGGTGAAGGTTCTCTGCTGTGGCATCTTTGGGGTCCATTACTCTCAGGTCAATAATGGTTGTTGGCTGTTTTGTTTTTTTAAACTCTTTTGGCTCTTTGAGGGTACCACCACCCAGCTCCTAAATAAATACATATAGAGACTTTACTTTATCTGAACTTAGTTTGAGTTGTTTCTAGCCAGCTTTTCTTAAATTATCCCGTCTACTTTTTGTCTCTGGGCCTTTATCTTTCTCTATTCTATATACCTTTTCTTCTTATTTTGTGTCTGGCTGGGTGGCTGGTCCCTTCTCTTCTTGCTCCTCACTGTCTTCCCTGATTTCTCCTCCTATTTATTCTCTCTGCCTGCCAGCCCTGCCTAACCTTTCTCTTGCCTTGCTATTGGTCATTCAGCTCTTTATTAGGCCAATCAGGTGTTTTAGACAGGCAAAGTAACAAAGCTACACAAAGTTAAACAAATGCAACATAAAAGAATGCAACACATCTTTGCATCATTAAATAACTGTTCCACAGCATAAGCAAACATAACGCATCTCTAACTAATATTCTACAACAAGTAACCTTCACTAATGTTCTATAAGTAAGCTTGACAAACTCCTTGGTTCTCCAGGACAAACTATGATGGAATTGAGCTTTGGGTCACAGGTGGAGAGGGTAGACACTGTTCACTAGCCTCTCCCACCCAGGAGAAGAATTTTATCCTTGCAACCCTCTTCCTGTTCTCCAGATACTGCCAAAGCTGGGTCTGGATGCCATCAATATCTGACACAAAGTCGCTTATACTCTTATGCCCAAAGTCTCTTGCCAACAATGTTCATGACCCCTGAGATTGCTGTCAAAATCATCCGCAGTCAGGAAGCTCACTGTGATGGTTGCTGTTAATCTTTTACTTGACAAAATACAGACTCACTGGGGAGATAGGCCTATGGGCGTATCTGTGCGGGATTTTCTTGGTTACATAAATTGATGTAGGAAGACTGACATAGTTACCTTTTTATTGCTGTAACGTGACACCATGACGAGGGCAGCTTATTAAAGAAAGCATTTCATTGTGGCTAGAGTCTATGAGGGCAGAGCAAAGGTGTGGCAGCAGGAACAGCTGAGAGCTCATATCTTGATCTGCAAGTTAGAGACACAGTGGGAGGAGGGAGTAGTGTGAGTCTTTAGACACTGCCTTCAACAAGGCCACACCCCTTAGTACTTCCCAAGCAGTTCCACTAAAAGGGGACCAAGTATTCAAATGAGCCTATGGGCCATTTTCATTCAAACCACCACAAAGACCTATTTTTAGTGTATGTGGGACCATTCTCTGGGCAGGAGATGCAGAGAACATGAGTGGGGAAACGCTGAGCACAAACTTGCATGTTCATTTCTGACCAGCTGCTTCCAGTCCCTGATGCCTTGACCTCCCTGCCATGAAGAGCTGCACTGAGAAGTGTGAGCTAAAACCAATCTGTCTCCCTTACATAGCTTTCCTCTAGGGTGTTTTCACGGAAACAAAAAAAGCAACTAAGAGGCCCAGCAAGTCACAGCATATGCCATACTCTCTGGAGTCACACAGGACTGTGGAGTCAGATCTCAGCAGTGCTGTTTGGTTGATGAGCAGCTGAGCAAGTTGCCCCAACCCTCTGAGTCTTGATTTTCTCCTTGTCAAATGGAACCACATGGGCTGGAGATGGAGCTCCATGGTAGAGCATTCGCCTGGTACATGTGATGCCCTGATTCAACCACTGCCACTGGACAAAGGAAGTATTAAGCCTTAGGGGGAAGGGAATGAGGACACCCCATTGTCCTTATATCTGCAAGTCCTAATGTCTCTCTTACTGAATAATTAGCATTCACTTGTATAATCATAGAGATGTCTATTCAAGTCTTTCATTCAGTTTAAGTATGGGTTGTTTGTCTTTTTGTTACTTTGGGGCATGTTTTATATACTATGCATGAGAGTCCCCTATCAGAATGATTCACAAAGAGTTTCTCCCCGTCTGTAGATTTTGGTTTCTTGATAACTATTGCACAAACATTTTAACTTTGATGAAATCCAACTTCCTTCTTTACTTTGTTGCTCATAATTTTGGTGTGATATCTCAGGGTCTCTTGTCAAATCCAAGGCCAGCAATTTATTACTCTAAGAGTTAAATGGCCTCAGCTCTTCCAGACACCCCACATGAAGGATGGGATCTGAGTGCAAGGCTGCCTTTCAATTTTTACTCATCAACTCGACACCCATCTTTGTTTCCCCTCTCAGCGAAGCCCAGGTATTTAGAAAATATCCCATGATTAACCTAAAGTGGGGACAGTGAGGGAACAGAAGAGAAGAGAGGATGACTGGAAGACCTTGACCCATGAGTTAGAGAGTCTAGGTCCCTGCACTTGAGCCTGTGAAGTCTCAGAACACTCCACAGACTCCAGGGTGGTATGTGGACAATTGAAGGAGGTAAGGAGTCCTGCATATGCCCTGAGAGATGCACAGTGGTCACTATAGACCATGACAGAACGTGTGACAGCAGCACTCAGCTTTGTTGATGAATGGCCAAGGAGCTAATGTAGCTTTACAACCAGCCCATGGCCTCCAAACCCTCTGGATTATGGCCATATTCTTGAAGAGTGGAGTGGGGAGTATCCAATACACTGTGACTCCCAGAAATACCTCTAGCCAGCCTGTCTAACAAATAAGAATCTTTTGTGGCCAGAGTGATATCAAAGCTAAAAGTAGGAGTTGACCTCCGTTATGGACACCACATGAAGGCTCTTTTCATCACTGGCAAAGACCTCAAATAAAGAAAAGTTCATTTAGGCTCACAGTTTGAGGGTACAGTCGATTGTGTCAGGGAAGGCGTGGAGGCAGGAGCATGAAAGTGGCTGGTCAAAATGCATCTGACTGTGGAGCCAGAGCAGCGAGAGATGAACGCTGGTGCTCAGTCTTTTTCTCCTTTTATTCTGCTCAGGACCCCAGCCTAGGGGATGATGCTGTCCACATTCAGGGTGGGTCTCCTCTCAGTTAACTTCTGTTTCTAGAAGCATCCTCACAGGCACACCTATGTATATATGTCTCCTAGGCAATTCTAACCAAGTTGACATTGAAGAAAAGTAGACCCATTAAAAAAACAGACCAATTCTATTGTGAGAAGCAACAATGTCCCTAAAGATGACCCATCTGAAGACAGTGTCGTGTTTAGTGTCATTTTAGAGCCTGTGTCACCTCTGGTCCTCAGGAAAGGACAGATCTTCTGCCTGAATTTGTGTTTCAGAGACAAATATACAACAAAACTTCAACGAAGAGACAGAAATTTCCACTACAAAGGGTTTCCCTGGGGTTAATTTTGCCTCCAGAGGGAATTGTTGCTATCTGGGCATAGTTTTCCTGGTCAAAACCTTGAACTTGTTTTCCCGGCTTCTTCTTGCTCACCCCCACCAGCTTATTTTTGACTTTTTCTCTGTGTTAAAATCGTCACTTGTCTATTCTCCTTGGGGATACAGTTCAGGTTGCCTACATACACAAGGCCCTGGGTTCCATCCCCACTCAACACTGCCCAAAGCATCCCCATTGTTCTTTGGCCAGTATGCCTATTGTTCTCCTTTAAGGCACACAGATGAACAAGATTTGTTTGGTTGCCCTGACAGAGTTAGCTTTGCAACTTTCCTTCAATTGTGGGCAGAGAATTTGGGACACTAACTGATCTCACTGGCTAAGACACATATGGTGTGTGGTCACACACTCTGTGCTAACTTGTGATGGGTCTGCCCCAAGGTTGTGGCTCTTCTGAAGGATGGCCAGACTAGGCAAGTATTAAATACATAAAGAGTTTGAAAGCAGGGCTGGAGAGATGGCTCATTGGTTAAGAGCATTTGTTACTACTGGAGGATTTGGCTTTGACTCTCAGCAACCACGTGACAGCTTACAGCCATCTAGCTATCTGTAATTCCAGTTCTAGGGGATCTGATGCCCTCTTCTGTCTTCCAAGAGCACTGCACACATGTGGTGCACATACATATGAAGGCAAACATCCACACACAAAAAATAAATAGAAATAATTTTTAAAAGCTTAAAAATTCCAAAATTTCCTTTTATTTATTTTCTTTTATTCATTCTTATATCTACCTTCTGCCTCTATATTCCAAGTGTTGAGATTACAAGCAGTCCAGGGGTTTAATCTCAGGGCGTCACACCAAACCAGTTATATTTCCAACACCTAAATATAACAGTTTCCCAATGGAAGAACCCTGCTGTTCCTGTTAAATCCATGAGCCTTCCTTAGCACAGCCTTTGCCCAAGTGTCCATGATCACTTATATATTAGCAGACCCATATAGGCAAACACAGACCTGCAGCCAACATGAGCCCAAGGCACAGTCAACCTCCCCAGGGATAAAGAAAAGCCAACCTGAGGGTGACTTCTGTCTTTACCTCTCAAGCCAACAATTTTTGCTTCTTTATCTTTAACAATTAAAAACATCCAGTCTGAGGCCAGGGTTTTGGGGGCTATGACCCCCATGATAAGCTGTGATGGAGAAAAGTTTAACATCCATCCACCAAGAGAGCCAGTTTTGAAGTCAACAACACAGATAATTCACTGCAAGCAGCTTTCCCAGGGAAATCACAAAACCCCAAAGCTTTCGTGCAAGGATGCCCATAGCAAAAGCACCTGTGACAGCAGAAACCATCCATGTCAGATGCCCACAACAAGGGATTATTGATAAATTATAATGTCTCCAGGAAATGGACTGTTAAGCCTTTACAAACTGCCACTATAAAAGACTGCTTAACGGCACAGGACGGGGGGGGGACTTTTTGGGATGCACATCTGGAAAATGAGACAGAGTGGGTTAGTGAGATGCAACCATGTCACAGGGATAAAAACCACATGAACTTAGTGAGATGGCTCAGAGGGTAAAGCGCTCACGGCACAAGCATGAGGACCTGAGTTCGATCCCCAGAACCCACATATAAGTCAGGGATGGGGAATCATCTGGGACCCCAGGGTTGGGGTGGAATGGGGAGATGAGAGTTTTTCTGGAGTTCTTGGGCCAGCCTAGCCTAAGGGTTGAGCTCTAGGTCGAGAGAGCCCATCTCAAAAAATAGAATGGAGAGAACTGGAGAGTTGGTGAGTGGTTCTGAGCACTGGCTGCTCTGGCAGAGGACCTGGGTTTGATTCCCAGCACCCACATGGAGGCTCACAACTGTCTGTAGCTCCGGTCCCAGGGAGATCTGATGCCCTCTTCTGGCCCCCTCTGGAACTGCAGACACAAAATCAGGGAAGCACACATACACATAAAATAAAGTCTGGCCTTTTTCACTCAAGGGAGATGAGGTAGATCGCTTAGCAATCTGTGGACATGGGGACTCACACGCTGTGATTATTCTTGATACCCACGCCAGGGACTGAATTGAAATATCAACTTTGCAGGCTTGTTTATAGAAATAAGATCTAGTAGGAAATAGATTATTAAAAGATTTTTTTGAAACAGTGTCTCATGAAGCTCAGAGTGGCTTTGAACACTCAGTGTAGCTGAAAATGACCCTGATCCTCCTGCCTCACTTTCCAAGTGCTAGAACACTGTGCCCCGAGCTTATATGACATTTTTTTAAAAAAATATTTTCTTCACTTATTTACTAGTTGTTTTTGACTTAAGGAGAAGCATGGGGTCCAACGGAACTTCCTCAAGCTGACAGACTTGGCTTCGGACACTCCTCTCTGCTCTTTGGAAAACTGGCAGAGCCCCTTACACGGTGTCTTGTGATATCCCCCATGATAGGGCAAAGGTTTGAAGAGAAGTCAAGGATGATGTTCCCAAGTAACAGCAGAGCCCAAGCTGTCCTTTCTGCAGCTTCCTTACTGTGGCCTGGAGTGGTAGAGAAAGAAACCAAGTGACAACGGCAGGTACAGTGACTCAGAGGCGCCAGGAGAGCGGCGAGCAGAAGACAGACATCCCAGTCCCCGGGAATCTATTATTTAAACTCCAATTGCTGTCTTTAAGCACTCCCACTCAGAGAGCTCTCCATTTATAAAAGTCACCTTTAATGACACATTAAAGCCTCCTAACATCTGACCTAGCCCAACATCCTTGCGAGTGCCAAAGACTGAGGTCAGCCTTCCAGGACTGAACTCGATGGTAAAGGACTGGGTCAGGACAAGGTTGCACCTCACCTTTTCCAGCCACTAAATGGGTGTAGTCATACTCCTGGGTCAGCCGTTATCTGACTTGGAAGATGGAAAGCATCCCACATCTTGACCGGATAGAGGGTTTAATACAGGGATGGAGTCACCCAGAGGATGGCTCCATGTTGTGGTTTTGGGACTCAGGTAAGCCACCCCCCAGAGAGACACACTCTGTCCCAGCATGTCTCTACTATGATGGGAAGATGGGCAAAGAAGGGGCCAGGCTGCGCGCTTCCATCTCCCTAGGGTCTTAGGCCAGTCCCCCTGCCCACCCAGCGTCTGGAAAAAGTCACTTTATTTATCTGTTCCTGAGGAAGACTGAAGATTGTCAGTGATGCCATTTATAGAATTATAAATGAAATTATAGAATGCTTGCAAAGTTTCAGTGACGCAGTGATTAATAAACAGATCATAGTATTTGAATATCTATTGCCCATTGTATTACATACTTGGTCTCCTTCCATGATAAGACCTTCAAGTTAAAACGTTCCTTAATGTTTAAGTTTACACTTAATTTCCTTTTACAATGCTAGAAATTGAAAACAGGGTCTTCCATATGAAAAATTGAAAGACTAAGGGGGAAAGAAAGCCAAATCACAAAAATGGTGAAGAGAAAAATGTATGCTGTTTTGGTCTGAACTTGCTTCAGCAGACATGAACACGCTCTGTTTGGGCTCTGGATCACCTACAGTCACCTGCTGCACAACGCCCCGGCTGGCGCTCACCATTTACAGCTTCCGAAGTGCCAGGGTACCCAAGTGTAAAAGTTCGGGACCAACACAACACAATCGGTTTGTCAGCCTGGCCTTCATCTGTCTGTCCTTCCAAACTTCCCAATACTTGTGTCCTGTCTGTGTCTGGAATTTCTGAGGTTTCATTTTGGTTTTCAAACTGATCAGTAGATTGATCCAAACTATTAGGTATTTTGTATATATTTTAGCATCTCCAGTGCAAGTATTATGATCATCAGGGTCAGGCTGGGGGGAGATGAGTCAACTGGGAAAGTACTTGTTTAGCCAAGTCCAAGTTCCATCTCCATCACTCAGGTAAAGAGCAGAGCCAGGTTCAGCAGTGTTCACCTGTAATCCCAGCCCTGGGGAGGCAGAGCCAGGTTCAGCAGTGTTCACCTGTAATCCCAGCCCTGGGGAGGCAGAGACAGGAGGACTCTTGAGGCTGGCCAGTCTAGAGGAATTGGCTATGGTAACATAATGAGCTATAGGGGAGGTATAGTTTCCCTCCTTTGTGGTCTCTTTCTGTGGCACAACCTTCTCATCCACTGGGCCCCACGGGAGCCAGTACTCTCATTAGATCATCAACCCCGCCAGGAAAACAGGTACTCCACACCTCTTTATGGCCCATCTACTAGACTGGCTCATGAGACAAGGTTTTGGCTCGAATCAAGACTTTGAACCTGGGGCCTGGGGTCCAGGCTAAATCCTTTGGATAAGTGAACGCCCTTATCCAGTATTATTTCCTGAGTCTTTATGGTTGCATCTCAGGATGGAGGGCAGTGAGTCGGGATGGGAAAGGGTTAAAGAAGATATTAAATAGAATCTATTACAAATTCCAGTCAGCAATGCTTCTTCATGTTCCTCATTCCTTTAGGGTTTCAGGTCTGAAAATAACATCCTCCCCCGCATCTCTTTTTGGGTAGGTCTTTGACTGATGTTTACATCATGTGGGTGTAACATTCACAAAGCGCTGAGCTATCTATTGCTCAAATCGGTGGCTTGCTACTGACGTTCTCTCCGTTGAGGTTCCTGAGGTTCCCCCGCTTTGGGCCTCTGTCTCCAGCTGGCCAAAGTCAGAGCGAGCCACAAACACAATGGAATCCTTCCCTCTGGATTGCTCAACACCATCTGCCTCGCTGCAGGCCCCAGGCAGGCTGAGCAGTACAGGGTAGACACAGCAGGCCTTCATCAGGCACCGTGTGTCGCATGTGCTCTCTCGGATCTTTCCGGCTTCCTGAATCAAACAGTTTCCCTAGCCCCTTGTTGCCTTTGTTCTTGTCTTTATGGCGGTGCATGTGTATGTTTGTGTGTGTACATGAATATGTGCATATGTGTGCAGCAGAGAGTGTTAGAAAAACACCCTGAAGCTGGCTGGGAAGCCTTGTGGACAAGCTCAAGCTCATGCCTGAAACAGCAGCTTTGCAGTGGTGCGGTGTCCATGCTTTTCTGCGTCTCCTCTGAAGATGCACCTGAGAAGAAAGCTTTGATCACATCCCCCAGGCATAAGGACCCCAGGATCACACCTCACTTGAAGTCAGTCCTGTGGCTCTTGGCATCCTTCTTACCGCAGCCCTCACACAGGGGACCTAACCAAGAGCACCTCACCCATCTCCTAAGCTCTAGCCAGCTGAATCCAGACTGGGCAGAACTCAGCTCCCAAGCTGCACAAAAGCACTATTGTTCAGGTCCTGTTTTCACGGCGGAAGTCGCCCATCTCAACCCCAGGAGTCTTGGCTAAGCCTCAGGCACGAGGGGAAGGTGCTTCTTCTGGCTGTTAGTGGTTGACAGCGGAGTGGCTGCCTTGGTCATGCCAGCATGTACTAACAAAGCACCCAGCGCCCAGGGTCTGTAGACAAGGCCTGTGAGGGCAGTGGAAATAGAGGCCTCCGAATTCCAGGAGTCACATGGTGTCCATTCTGAGGCCAGCTCCCTCCCCTCCAGTGCTATGCCTTGGCTGTGGAGCATTGGCACAGGTAATGGTATAACAAGGACACATCTCTGTTTGGGTTTTACAGACTAAGCCATTCCATGAGAACAGGAGCAGAGCCTTTGAGGGCACTTACTGGATGGAGTCCACTGAGCCATGACCTAATTCGATCTATAGGAGAAAGATTTCCTGTTGGACAAAGAGAGGTCAGAGTTGTGTCTTTTGAGAAATCACCCAGCCTGGGTGCTTATGGGCTGTCCTGGCTAATCTTATGTCAACTTGACAAAAGTTAGAGTCATCTGAGAGGAAGGAGCCTCAATTGAGAAAATGTCTTTATAAGATCAGGCTAGATTGGAGGAGGGCCCAAACCATTGTGGGTGAGGCCATCCCTGGGCTGCTGGTCCTGAATTCTATAAGAAATCAAACTGAGCAAGCCATGAGGAGCAAACCAGTGAGCAGCACCTCCATGGTCTCTGCATCAGCTCCTGCCTCCAGGTTCCTGCCCTGCTTGAGTTCCCGTCCTGACTCCCTTCAGTGAGGGACTACAGTGTGGAGGTGTGAGCTGAATAGACCCTTGCTCTCCCAACGTGCTTTTGGGTCTTGGTGTTTCCTCGCAGCAATAGAAACCTTACCTAAGACACAGACATCTATAGAAAATAGATCAAATGTGTGCTGTTATCAGTGACTTCAAGGGGCTGGGGGCAAGGCGAGGGATGGCCTCAGCCTAGACAGTCATTGTCACAGCTCTCTTAGATTCATGGGAGACTAGTCATTGCTCAGTTGCTGCTAACAATGAGTGAGGCTTTTTTAAAAAAATGTGCAGAGAGAAAATTATTTTTCTCTTTTCTTTTCATTCAAAAGCCAAGAGGAAACTTTGATGAATGGGGATGAGGCTGATTATAATGTAAATGTTATTAACATTTAAAGATGCTGATGTTTAATAATAGAAATATCAGGACAAAGTAGAGACTGGGGAAGAAAGAAGAGGGAAAGGAGGAAGACAAAGGGAAGTAAGTAGAAGTAGGAAGAACAAAATGGCTCAGCTGTTTCTTGGGTATCTGTTGTGTGCCACAGACCACATGGGTTCTTCCTTCCCACTCTACCTCTGGTGAGTCTGGCTCTTCACAGTTCCAACGGGAGCCACCACACCTCTATGTGTAACCAGGGGACAGGTGCCTATTTTAAGCTGTGTGCCACATCACTGTGCCAGGGAATGTGTGGTAACCAAAACAGACACTTCTCTACAGAAAGAGACAAGAAGCTGAGCTTCTAGAGGGAAGGAAGGATTGTGAGAACCCCGAAGTCTCAAGAGGCTCAAACATGCTTCCCACTCTGAGCAACACAAGGGCTTCTGGGATCCTTCCCATTGATCCTTGTTCCCTTCAGGTTGAGTGGGAGCAGGTCCACTTGCAGCCCTGTGATGGCTGTGGAAACATCCAGATTTTCACCAACTCAGCCAGCTTCACTGTTCCACAGAAAAATAACAGTGACTGGTTGGGTGTTTGAAGTAAAGAAAGCTTGCTGTTGTTACAGAAGACCTGATTTCAGCTCCCAGCACCCACACAAGGCAGCCCACAAATGCCTGTTCAGTCCTGCTGCAGGGATTTCCCATGCCCTTTTCCAGTCTCTTTGGGTACTGCATGCACATGGTGCATATACACACATGCAGGCAAAACACCCATACATAAGAAATAAAATTAAAAACAAGAAGAAGAAGGAGAA
>JAQHUG010000089.1:359978-397744 GCA_028555095.1 Dicrostonyx torquatus | reverse complement strand
GAAGAGGAGAAGGAGAAGAAGAAGAAGAAGAAGAAGAAGAAGAAGAAGAAGAAGAAGAAGAAGAAGAAGAAGAAGAAGAAGAAGAAGAAGAAGAAGAAGAAGAAGAAGATATTCAAATGGGTAGAGAAAACTCCCATTCACCCTTTATCAATGCGTACTTTCTTTTTTCTAGAATTCTCATTTAGGTCAGTTGAGGATGGTGGGGAAATGAGGCAACCCTGTGGGCTCTGAAGGGAAGGAGCTCACTTTCCTTACTCTACTTGCCTCAGGCACACATCTGTTGGGAAACAGAAGCAGGCTTGTCCCTGGGACCCAGGCAGGGACACCAGGCTGGTGGTGGCCTTGTGGTCTGTCTTCCCAATACTGCTTTGAGTAATCCAGAGACTGTGCCTTGGATATGGTCATGCTTTCTTACCATTTCCCGGCGAAACTGCTGCAGAGTCTGGACCCAGATGTTCCAGACACAGGAATGAGATGGTATCAGAAATCCAAGCAGCCCTTCTCACATCCTCATGAGCCAGTGGTGAGTGTGCACGATGGGCCACCATGACCACAAACTCATCAGTGTGACCCCTGATCCCAAAGACCCACTCAGTGAAAGAAGGAGCTGGACAGGGTTAGCACTGAGGCAGTTGTCCTGGGGTGTACACAAGGAAGAAAGCCGTCCTGTGGTGTTAGCTATTTTCCAAAGAATTCCAAAAATTTATTAGTTTAAAAAGTGTGTGTGTGTGTGCACCTGAAGGTACATACAGAGGGCACATTTGGGTACCAAACTTCAGATGTGATTTTTAGACCAAATCTCTCATTAGCAATGAGCCAAATATGCTAAGATGCGTGTCTAGCCAGACCCAAGACTCCACCTGTCCCTGCCTCCCCGGGGTCAGCATTACAAGCACACCACCGTCACTGGCTTTTTAGCCATAGGGATGAAACTCAGACATGCACTTTACTGACTGACCATCTCTCCAGCCCCACCACTGTTTCCAATGGTCACTTGCAGGAGGTCCATCATTGACAACAAGGCCAGAAAAGTATGGGCAAGGGTCAAATGTATCTTTTCTCCCCTTTAAATTGAATTTGCAAATAGTTTTATCAGGACAGAGCACAATTCTTTTCCGAAGTGTTCTGTGTGGGTCCCTCTATGTGGGAACAACCGCATGGTTGACAACAGAGACTTGTAGAATCTGAAGTCTTCCCTGTCTAACTCCATGCAGGGACAGCGTGTCTTGAGCCCTGACACAGCAAGCATTCTTTTAAGTTTGATCGATTCAGACATGTTTAATTTGGACCAGTGAACAGATCTTAGCCCCTACATGCTGGGCTTTTATAAGTTTAAGAATTTCATTGTTTTTAAGTAAATTATTTTTTAGGCATAAGGAGATGTCATGTGAAGCTTAGGATTGTCATCTTCTTCTGGAGACTGGAAACTCAGAACCATGAATATTTGGCAGTCATTGGGCAGAGTCTAAAGCAGGTCCTCCTTGACAGACTCTTTTGGAGTCCCCACTTCTCCCTCTTGCCTCTTCCTCAGAGGGTTGAGTCTTATTTGTCATGTATCATGGCATCTGTCCTTGAGTCCACGTTAACACACTGGCAGTGAGGTCCTTCTGGGACGAGGTCAGAGAAGAGGCCTCTGGGATGGAATCCAATCTGAGGAGCTCTTGCCTAACGTGAAGCACAAAGCTCTGTATTGGACCCTAGAACCACATAAATTAGGCATGGTGGGGCAAGCCTGTGAGGCCAGCATGCACGGACGCACGCGCGCACACACACACACACACACACACACACACACACACGTTAACAGGGAAGCATGTGGCCAGGTGTGGTGTTGCACATCTACAATCCAAGCACGTGGCACACACAGGTGGGAAGATCCCAAGTTTGGGCTAGCCTGGAACTCCAGGCCAGCATGGGCTATGGAGTAAAATCTCAAAAACAGCCCCCCCACACACACACACAAAAGGAAAGAAAGAGAAGACTATGACCTGTCTACTTCCTATCCCTGAGGAACTGAGATGTGCCATCAAATAACTGGTGTGTTCTTGATAGAGATGGGGAAACTGAGAAGCATGGATCTTTCTCATGATGACCCAGTAAATGACCGGAACAACCCAGAGCCCCAGATGATCTGTCTCTGTTCTGTGGTCCTTACCATTGCCCCCATTGGCTCTTACCTGTGGGGATTTTGTGGGTCTGCTCAAATGCCACTTGTCACCACTTCGATACACTGCAGTGATACATTTGCAGTGCACATACACACACGCACACACACACACCCGCAGCAAAGAGGAGGGTAACAAAGAGCCTTACCAACGGAGGAAATTCCAGGAGCCCAGCAGCTACTGATGCCAGGGGATGCAGCAAAGGGGTGCTGGTACCTCCAGCCCCATTAATGACGTTGTCACCAGTGACATGCTTTTCTATCTTGTCCCGAGCACAGTTGGCTTCAGTTGTTTTCCCCTTGGAGTATCCTGTATATCCAGGATATGTAAGAACCAAAAACCAAAAAAAAAAAAAAAAAAAAGGTAGGCTGAAAGCTGAAACAGGTTAGCTCATAGGTAGAGGTAATTGTTTTATTATTGTTGCTGTCTTTTTTTAACCTACATGCAAATTCTTAAAGCTTCGGGCAGCTTTTCACAGGGTAGGATTGTCATGTTGATTACTGGACATCTTTAGTTCAGACTCTTGCTTATGAAATACTGTTAGTGCCTTCTTCAGTCATCGGAGGTGATTAAAGACTACTCTGCGTCTGCTATCCTTTAGGGGAACATTCAGCTGCTGTCAAATCGACTAGCCCAAGTCTTTCCCAACGTTCTGGACTGTTTGGATGAATCAGTACAGTGCCAGAGAGATACCCCAAAGGATCATGGGATCTTGTGAAGGGCTAGAAGTTATGCCTGATGACCCGGCTTTCTGAAGAGTTCTCCGCCCTACTGACAGAAAGGATCCTGGGCTGTTATTTGGGAGGAGATGCCATGGAGGTCTCCAGCCCACGTATGTACTCAGCTTCTAGATAATAGCGAGAAAAACACAGAAGGGACCCTGGCTCTGAAAGCCTTCGGCATGAGCTGAAAAGATACTCCAGGGATCATCTCATGTCCGAAGCATAAAGTGACACAGCTCTGAGCAGCCCATACAGCCAGAGGAGGAGGAGGCTGGGCTAGTCATTGTTATGCAGATGAGATGCAAGAAACCCCCGAACTCCAGGCGCCCCCTCCAACAGTGGCTTAAGAGACTCTCCCAAGATGTTTGTACCACATGTGCAAGACATTAAAATTAGTCTGCCGCTCATCTGAGGAGCCGTTCTGACATCGCCATATGTTGGAGCGGGGCTGCCCCTCCCGCTCAGCAAACATCTTAAACTATTTTCAAATGATTTAGATTCACCAAGACCTAAAACGTATTTTTCCTCCTTCTGAGTACCTTTACCCTCTCATTTAAACCCCTGAGTATTTTGAAGGGAATTCAAGCCACATGTTTACACTTGACTCGGTTACATGTTTTCTGAGAGCCATTTGATGTCCAGACTGACTTTGAGAAATATATATTAAATGGATGGATATATAGGCATTGGTAGTGTGTGTGTGTGTGTGTGTGTGTGTGTGTATACGCACATGTGTGCATGTGTGTGTATGCACATGTGAGCATGTGTGTGGGCACTTCCAACTTTACAAATGGGCCAACTGTCTAGAGAAAGCATGCAATATCTTTTTTCTTGTTGGTTGGTTGCTTTGAAAATCTTCAGGAAAAGCCTTTATTTTTAAATCAACTTATTGTTTTCTGATAATTCTTTTTTTATAATATTTAGTTCCTGAAGTTTCTATGTCTTGTGCTTTAACTCCTTCTGAATTCTATAATTGGTAAATACGTTCTTCTATCCTATAGGTGTCTGTTTTTCTATTGATCATTATGTTTATACATTTATTTCTGTGGGTGCATGTGGGGGTGGGTACATGTGGGGGGTGCAAGTGCATGCGTGCGTGCATGTGTGTGTGCATGTGTGTGTGCGTTTGAAGAGACCAGAGGTCAGCCTTGTCATCTCTCAAGCACCATATACGTTTTTTTTTGGAGGCAGCATCTCTCACTGGCTGGGACAAGCCATACCCAAAGGACTCTGCACCCACAGACAAAGAAGATTCCAAATCGAATAGGGATGAACTCACACCACCACCACCATCCACATAATCATATATTGGATAAAGTAGGTGAACACAAATCCATCTCCAACAGAAGCACTGCAGATAGTTATCTTACTGTTATTATTTTTTTAATTTTTATGACATTTATTTATTTGTGTGTGTGTGTTGGGCAGAGGTACATGCTGCAGAGCACATAGAGATCTCAGAGAACAGCTTTCAAGAGTCTGTTCTTTCCTTGTGGGTCTTGGGTTTTGAACTCAGGACATGAGGCTTGGCAGCAAATGCCTTTACCCACTGACCTATCTCACGGTCCTCACCTGTATTATTAAGGACAAGAGGGGATAGAAGTGTAACACAGCTGTTGTCCTTACGAACACGCTGTGTCTTCTGCCAGCAGAGTGGTGAGCTTACTTGAAACGTTTCACCACTACGTGAACGGATTTGGTTTGACAAAAGGACATCCAGGTGTTAAGACAGCGGGACAGGAAGACGAGAAAGCATTACTGCATCATCCCAGGCTCCTCGTGACCCGGCATGTGCAATCTGAATTCCCTTTCTTCCCACTGGATTCAGAGCTTCCCCTTTTGGGCTCAGCTGCAGTCACATGGTCTTGGCTGCACTGATCTGCCTGTGGACTTCCCCTCTCCCCTTTCTGCTGATGCCTCATGACTAAAGCTCTCTCCACAAGCTCCCACGACATGGCTAATCATCCCGCCATAAGCTATTGCAGGAGATTGGATCTTTGTGTCTCTTCAAAATTCCTGTATTGGAATCTTTGTGCCCATGATGTTAGGATGTGAAGTCACTAGGGAGCTGCTTAGGTCATGAGGGTGGATCAACACGGACAGGATTAGTGTCCTTATAAAAGATATGCGAGAGAATGCCCTTGTTAGGGTTAGGGTTAGGGTTAGGGTCACCAAAGGTCATGGCAAGGAGATCCTTGATGAATGTAAACTCAACTAGACCCGAAGTCTCCCGAAGCCCTGACTTTGACTTTCCCAACTCTGAAAAATAAGAAATTCCTATTGTGTATAAGCTTCCGCTTAGGATATTTCCTTACAGTGTCCCAGCTGAGATAACTCCCATAACTATGGATGTTATTCTGCTTCTAATTTGTTATGTGTGCAACACACAAATGTTAGCATGCGTGTGTGATTTCAGACATGTGTGTGCTGGGGCATACATATGGAGGTCAGAGGTCACCGTGTAGGAGTCAGCTCTCTCTCTCTCGTGGGTTATGGGGATCAAGCTCAGGTAATTGGGTTTGTGTGGCAAGTAGTCCTATCCCATCTGGCTGGTCCCATTATTCATATTAATTACTGCCCTGGTGATTTCATGGCTGTAAGCCTTAGCTTAATACTATGCACGCATACTCATATGACCCTCACAGAAATGTCCCCTCCTCCCTTCTCCTGTCTCCTCCTCCCTCCTCCCTCCTTCCTCCTTCTCGTTTTCATCCTCCTACTCCTTTCCTTCCCTTCTCCTCATCTTTCTCTTCCCTTCCCACCTCTTCACCCCTCTTCCTCTATATCCTCTTCCTTTCCTAGCTCTCTCTCCCTCCTCCTTCACAATCACTGTCCTCCCTCTGTAAACAAGGAGACAGCCCACAGGGCTCTAATACCACAGACGAGCTCATACCCCATGTAACTGGAAGGTTCAGACCTTGAAGCTTCATTGGTGGACTTGAGCCTCGGGCTGCCATCTTCTCTAGCACCAAGGCCACTCTAGCCACCTCCTGCCTCACTCTCAGGAGCTCTGCTTCACAGTGGTCGCTCAGCCTCCCCACTGGCCAACCAGGTATCGCATAACTCAGTTATGTGTGGTGCTGTGGTACCTAGTAGGCCCCTTAGTCAATGACAGTACTTTACCATTCTATGGTTTCTGCCGTTATAACATCAGCTCTCATGTAGACCAGGCTATCTTCAAACCCTCTGTGTAGCCAAGGTTGACCTTTAACCTCAATTCCTCCTGCCCTCGCGTTCCCAAAGCAGAAGTTACAGGCTTTCCAACCATTCCCAATTTAGGCAATGTCCTATTTGGACACGGGGCCATGTGCATGCTGAGTAAGCACTCTCCCAATTAAGCTAACTTCCAAGCCCTAACTAACTTTAAAAATGATCTTTGCGTTTGATATATCCTTCAGAAAGGGAAAAACCTTGCTATCAGCAGCTGCCCCCTGCCCCGAACCCGAAGGACACAAAATAAAACAAACCAAGGGCAGAAAGCAAATACTCCCTGACCTCATCTCTGTGTGAGATAGAAAAGGACTGTGATTGTTGAGGTCAAGAGGAGAAAGGGGGTCATTGGGAGCTTGGCTGGGGGTGTTGAGAGATGTGGCTCAAGGCACTCTTTGGGGACTGTAGCCTCGCAACTGTTCTGAGTTTTTGAAGATTGCTTTAGAAGTCACTGTTCAGCAGGGAAGATATTCATAACACACACACACACACACACACACACACACACACACACACACACACACACACACACACACACACACACACAGTGGAAGGGAGGATACCATGGGAGCTCCTCAAGCCCGAGCCCAGCTGCCCAGAACCCTGGTCTCCCAAGGCAACCAACAATTTTGGTACCTTACTTATCTTTCCAGAAATGTCTTACACATACACACACAAAGAGATACATTAATACTATAAGTGGATTGTCTTTGTTTTTAAAATACGCATGTCGGCCGGGCAGTGGTGGCGCACGCCTTTAATCCCAGCACTCGGGAGGCAGAGGCAGGCGGATCTTTGTGAGTTCGAGACCAGCCTGGTCTACAAGAGCTAGTTCCAGGACAGGCTCCAAAGCTACAGAGAAACCCTGTCTCGGAAAAAAAAATGCATGTCAATACATTATAAATACTATTCCTTTATGTTAGCTGTGTGGTTTATGGTTATGGGGGTTGAACCCAAGGCCCCATGAATGCTAGGCAAGGTCTCATGAGGGTTAGGCAAAGCCCCCACCACTGAACTATAGACCCCAGGCCTCTGTGAAGACAGTTTGTTTATGGTTTTTTAAACTTTGTTTAGTCTCTAGCTCAGGCTATAGAGCAGGGTCTCACTAAGTTGCTCAGGCTGACCTTGAACTTTTGGAACCCCCTTAATCTCCTGGTCAAGCTTGGGATAACAGCCTGCATTGTCAGACCCAGCTTTCCTGTCTTTAGCTTACCAAGAGGGTGATTTCCAACAAACCTCTGGTCAATTTCTCCCTCTAGCTTCAGTGTAAAACTTTACTGTAATCTGACTCATCGAAAAGAAACCCTGTTTCCAGAATGATCTGTGTTCATTAAGATTGCCTCTCAGTTAGAATGGAGTCTCTGTAGGTTAGACCTGGCATCTGACATCGTGGTACATCCATCTCACCAGAAGCCCCCAGTGTCCAGCAGATCTGGCCTAAATCTCAGAGGGAGGACGAGGGACCCAACTCTGAAGTCATCTCTAGCTCAGGCTGTGGAGCAGGACAAGCCAGCAGTGCTCATACACCCCACTCGGAGGCCAGAAGATGGGGCAGGGGATGGTGGAGTTTGAAGTTTCACAGCGGCTTTTGATCAACATTCCATGGCTCCCTCTACGAGGAATTCTGGCCACGCTGTCTTTAATCTCCTCTAAATTCTCTCTGTTTTACCTTGGACCAGACTCCCATGTTTGCCTTGGGTCTCTGGGCAGCTCAGCTGCTTGAGGCTACCCCTCCCCTCTCTGGGTTCTCCAGTGCTGTCATCCCTTTTGGTTCCAGCTTCACCTTTCTCATCCTGTTCCCATGGGAACGCCTTAGGAACAGAAGGGTCTGAAATGGAAGGTTGAGATTCATGGAACTGAAGACCACAGCTTCCAGAAACGGGCTGGCCTCATTGACGGAGAAAGGGAAACCCTTTGGTGTGCTTCTTAACTAGCCTTCCCTTCTGTCTCTTCAGAAATTCTCCTGTTTCTACTGCAATTAGTGTGCAAGTGTGCACGTGTGTGTGTGTGTGTGTGTGCGTGCATGCCTGCTTGTGTGTGTGCAGGGAGGGGTGTGTGCACATTTTCATGTGTGCATGTTCACATAGAGGCCAAATGTCTAAGACTGTCTTCTTTCTCAGTTGCCCCCTTGTCTTTGTGTGTGTGTTCCTTTGAGACAGAGTCTCCCTGATGAATCTGGAGCTCACCAAGCCCGCTAGTCAGACTGACCGGCAAGCCCCCGGGATCCCCTTGCCTCTGTCACCACAGCACTGGGATTTGTAGGCGCACACAACCGTGCCTGGCTTTAGACCAGGAGTCCTGGCGATCTGGAGTCAGGTCCTCCCGCTTGTAAGTACTGAGCCGTCTTCCCAGGCCCCTCCTGCAATTTCCAGAGCTTATGCCTCTGCATCACCACCCAGCAGGCCTGGAGGCCTGGCACGGTCCTTGACACATCTGACTCAAACCTCACTTTTCAACCCTTCTCTGCCTCTGGGGTCTTCCTTGGCCACACTGAAAACTGATTTTCCCATCATCCGCCTACTCCACGTTACATTTTCCGGCGCAATTTCCTTCAAATAATCCCTTGTTCCCCCAAGCAATCCTCGTGACTGGAGCTGACATCTCTTCTCTGCCCACACAACCCCCTGCCACCACCTCTAAGTCTCCCTTGCCACCATTCCCTATTTCCTTTCTCCAAAATGACTCTCGTTTTCCAAGGAGGCTTTCCACTCAGGACTTGTTTGGGAGAGCTGGTGCCAAGGAGGGAGTCACTTCTGTGTTTCAGACCGCACAAGCCTTGGCATTTTTATGCGAATTCAGATGGCTGGAACACCCAGCCACGGCGAATTCATGTACTGTTGGCATGGCTGATGTGCCAACAAAGCTTCAAGAAGTTTATGGGTTTGTTAGAATTACATGGCAAATCTTGGAAGGAGTCTCAGTGTTATGTAATTACTGGAAGGAGGAAAAAGGCCCGGTGTGGGGTCTCTCTGTGTATGTGTGTGTTTCCTGCCTCTTTGCTTTTCTTCTTTAAGAAAGAAAGAAAAAAGAAAAAGAAAAGAAAACCAAACTTAATACAAAGGAATGTGTGAAAAGCAGCAATGCTAACAGATCTGGGGCTTTTGGACGACTCCTCAAGAGACAAAGGTCAAAGTGCGTTCAGCTCAATTGTCTGCATTCAAGCGCTGACAAGACAGAACAGGCCTCCAGCACTCAGGATTCTGGCAGAGCATCAGGCTGGATGCTTCTCTCCCCTAAAGAGACCATCATAACACACATCCCAGCCCGCATTCATTCATGGATGGGAAGGCATAGCCAATAACTGCCTTCTCCAACCAAATCACAGCCTTGTGATGGGTCAGGCCAAGCCCCAGGCTTTAACCGGTTCTGAGACTGGTGAGGCATCCCAACATGCATATGGCAGGAGCTCACTGAAGATTCATAAATCAGGCATAAGATCTGGGTTCACATTTGCATCTCAGTCTCTGTGGTTACCATAGTTACCAGGAGACAGGTCTTGGCGAAGGGGACCCCATTTGTCTTTGGATACATCCTGGACACAGTGAGGGTCATGTTCATAAAATTCTCAAAAACTATCATGAGAGACAGACAGAGAGAGAGAGAATAGCTATAACAGCCAACCCTCGGCCTCGGTACAGGGGCTGTCTCTCCATCAGATGTAGAGCTGTCTATGCTCCTGGCTCCTGTATCTTGGTCCTCCCAGTATGCCTGCAGTGTTCCCCCTGTGAATGTGATTCAGAGGTCAGCCAAAGATTTGGGCAGAGTTTATGCATGCCACCTGGGGCGTTCCCTGTCTGGCTCCTTCCTCTCTGAACGGGTACAGATCAGTGCCTGCTTTTCAGGCTGGGAGCCATGAGAAGAGGAAACTCATTGTAGAGTCTCTTCCAGAGCCACTTCCTCCCAGATGCTCAGCTTTTCTGGAACTTGCCTTCCTTCAGTTGCTCTCCAGTGCCGCCTCCAAGCTTTATTGGTTTGTTCTTAAATTTGTGCAAGGCAAGTGTTGCTAACTGCCAGAGATTATCTACTTATCTGTCTGTCCATCCACCATCCACCCACCCACCCATCCATCACCCATCCATCATCCATCCATCCATCCACCCACCCACCCATCCATCATCTATCCATCCATCCATCCATCCACCCACCCATCATCCACCCACCCATCCATCCATCCATCCATCCATCCACCTACCCATCCATCCATCCATCCATCCACCCATCCATCTACCCACCCATCCATCATCCATCCACCATCCACCCACCCACCCATCGTCCATCCATCCATCCATCATCCACCCACCCACCCATCCATCATCCATCCATCAATCCATCCATCCATTCATCCATCCATCCATCACCTTCCTTCTCTCTCTTTCTACCAATAGTTAATTTATATTATTTTTTCTATCAATTATCGGTCACTTAAGTTAGCTAATACAAGTCTATATTCTTCTACTTGATTCTGATTTTTACATCATGAGAAAAATTGCATCGGTACAGAGATCTTTAGCAATGAAAAAATGCTATAAGTTTTGGATTTATTTAATTTCACCATGCTACTGTGCTCTAGGATTTATTGTCACACCCTTTTCAGTCTAGAGACTCACACTGCCACAAGTCACAGGGGCCTAGCACACCTACAGAAGCCCACGGCTGCTCTACCTAGTCTTTCTGCTCCAAGCTTTCCCCGGTCATGATCCCAAAAGGCTGTGACTGGCTGCCACATCATGTCAATCTGAGCATCGCAGAAGGCTACGAGAATACAAGTAAATCTCCATCCATCCTCTTCCAGCTTTTCCACAGAGGGCCCTGGACGGTTGCTCACCCTGCTGACTGAGTGAAGAAGGCTCAGCCCAGGCAGTCCTTTCCCGTCCTGCAGCTTGCTTTCTAGAGGACACAGCAGAGGAAGAGAGAGCAGGAGATGACAGGAGGCAGTGTCAGTGGCAAGAACCATAAACTCGCAATACTGCTTTGCACACCAGACATGGGCACAAACCTAGTGGGAAATGTCGGCTGGCAGTGTGGCCATGGAGAAGAACGGTGTGGGCGTGAGGCATCGTGAAACCCAATTTACCGTGTACACAGGAGGCAGAAATGATGTGGACGTGCCCTTGTGGGTTCAGTGTCTCGGGGTCCACCACGCAGGGACAGCACTGATAAATTACAACTTTTACTCTCTAGGAAATTCTCAGTTTTCTAAAGAGTTCAAAAGAAATGCAAAGACATCACATTCTTTTGACATATTACTATCTTTGTTTATTATTTTCGCTTTTTCCCCTACGTACATAACCATCATATTTTCCCACAACGGAACCATAGCGTGCTTACCATCTTGCATTGTTTTCCCACAATCTTCAAGGCTTCAGGAATAGCTTTCAATAGGTGTGTATAATTTTTAAGGTGGAATGGAGAGACCGTGGGATGACTCGGAGGACAAAGGCACATTCTGCCAAGTATGAGAACCTGAGTTGTCCTCTGCCCTCCACACGAGCGAGCGCTATGTTTCAGGCTTGTTTGCGTGAGTAAATGCGCATATGTACACGCACACACACCTCAAATAAATAAATAAATAAATTTAAAATTAAAGGTGGAATAGCATGCTATTTTACAGCTGTTATCCAATATGTTAAGATAATCTCATTCGATTAGTAGCAGTAGCAGTACTCACATCCAGAGTCATTTTGAGACAGGATCTCCCTATGTAACCCAGGTTGGCCTTGAACTCACAAACCTCCTGCTTCAGGCTTCTGACTGTTGATAAGTGTGTGTGCCCCACACTTGGCATCTTATTTTCAAGGATCACATTGGTGCGATGGTTGGATTGGTCTGAAGCCAGTTCACATTGTCCCAATGATAGTTCCAGTGGCATTTTTAGAACTGTGTAAACAGAATGTGTACTTTGAATCCCTCAGTGGACTAAGCTATTGATTAAGCCTGAGCTCCCTGACTGGACTGGCAATGGGCATTGCCCTCCTGAGCCCTCCTGGAGCTATGTACCATGAGTCTCCCAAACTTCTCTCTTGACAGTCGAGATCAACTGCTTATGGTCCCACACTCCATTTTGATGTTTCCCTGGGGAAGTCAACAGACTGACCCATCTGGCCTTCTTGCTGGCACAGCCCTTTCACAGGATGAGGAGTCTGCGGGTATTCTGTTTAGTAGAATGTGTGCCCTCTTCTCAACTACTCTCTAAACACACAGCCCCCAGTCGCACCCCACTCTGCTCCCCAGTTCTGCTTCTGTGTGTGGACACCCTCCTGAGGAGCAGACACACTTACAGTGTGCATACCCCTAGACCTGAGGCACAATATGGGGGGCTCTGTTTACATTCAGTTCAGTGGGGACTGAGTGGTACCCCCACATCTGCCCGTGGCCCCTCACAGTACAATCCAGGGTGGCAAAAGACAAGGGTATGCTATGGACTGAGCTATTTCACTTTCTGCCGCCTCATCCCGGGACTGAGCTTCAAGGAGACTTGGGGTCTGAGGATGGAGCATTCGGACCCACTGTATCATTAGGTAGGTATGCTCTTCCCAACAGAGAAGAGAAAAGATAATCAGCAGTTATTTGTAACTTTTCAAATAGTCTATAAACCCCTCACACCCAGAGTTTGGCAAATACTTAACTGGATACTGTAACTTTTGGCAAGCTGCTTGGATTTTCTGTGCTTGGCCAGTTCTAATATGGGCCCCAAAAGAAAAAAGTCATTGCCTCCTTAGAGATTATTGGTGAGAATCAGATTAATGTAGGCTAAGAACGTATGTTTGTGCCCAGTACATGGAGACACTGAGTATTTCTTATTATTGTCATTGTATTTTGTTAAATATTAGATTCTTCCCTGTCTCTCCAGACCTAAGGATAATTCATTGACCACATTTTTAATTGAATATTTGTGCACCGCTATAATTATTTCTTTAGGGGGAAAACCAACAAAAACCTCTTTTCACTAGACAGGAAGTTTTCTGGTCAAAGAGGGCACTTTTTCAAGTCTTTTGATATGTTAATGAAGGGTTTCCAGAGGGAGATTGGCCGAGTACATTATTCCTCAGGTAGAATTCCCCTGGCTGTGGAGTCTTTCCACACTAAATTATCGAGGTTGTTAGCGACATTTTCAAACCTCAACTCTTAGCAGGAGAATGAAGTCCCAAGATGAAAAGCTGGATTAACTCGAACAAACACTAATTAGTAGCAGTCTGCAAGGCCAGGAGACCCAGAAGGTACACAAAGCAGTCATGGCAAGACCTGGAAGTCGGAAGTCCTTGAGTCGACTGGGACTGTTTGGTGTGCTGAGTTTCCCCCTACCTCTTTCCACAGAGAAAGCGCTGTGGCTCCTGGCTCAGACCCACCCTCCCCTTTAATTTGGATTTGCAGAGCCTGCCTTCACCTCGCTCATCTTTCTCTTGAGAAATCAATTCTCCCCTATGATCAACTGTCAGTCCCCAGCAGCTGGAGGTCCAGGCAGGTGGCTGCAGCAGGTAGATTTGGGAGTGGAGGTGGGGGCCAGGTGTGACTTCCTTTTGGTAATGAGCTCTGGGAAGGTGACAGAAACCTGATGGAGTTAGGTTTAGGGTTTAGTAACTCCAGGGCCCCCAGGAGGGCAATATATCTCAGGCATTTCCACCTGCCGCACAGCCTGTCTATTTTCCACTAGGAAAGCAGGGAGAGGGACAGGCTCTCTCCTGTCTTGGCTTTGCTTTGAACCCAAGAAATTAGCCTAGGTAGGCTGCTTCATTGGGCCCCTTGCTTGCTGGCCTCCAGGTGGAGAAGGGAGGGAAGAAGGAAGGAAGAGATGGAGGAAGGGATGGAACAAGATCAAAGTCAGTGTGGTCTTTCTCTCCAAGTGGACACAGCTCTCCTGTGGCCTCGACTTACACTATTCTCTGAAGCCCTCAGCTAGAGTGTGGTAAATATGCTACCTAGCACCCTTATCATACCATACCCTACTGCTCTTAACTTGGTCCACAGGGTTCTGGGAAACTTCCGCCTTCCAACTGAGCATGCTCTGAGCATCTGACTGAATTCCATGATTGCAAGCCAGCTTGCTGCTCCTCATGCTGCAACAGAGGCACACCTGTTCTGTGAGCATTGAGATCCAGTGGGCGATGTTTCTGAGTCTTCACTGGGCTGACTTAGTTGATGGAGGGCCGGGACAACAGGAGACTATGCCTTTTTAAGGTGTCCCACAAAGTTCCTCCAGCATAGCAGGGTTCCGCAGTAGCCAACTACTCTCACCCCCTTCCCACACTCCATCTGCCAGTCACCTTGGCAAGAACATCTCCAACATCATCCAAGACATCCTCTGGAGGGGACAGGGCTACTGGTAATGGTTACAAAGAAATGAAAAATCTAAAGAATCTGAGATTACCCATGAACCTGTCTCAAGTCCCCCTCCTTTTTTTTTTTTTTTTTTAAAGACAGGTGCTCATGTAGCTCAGTCTACCCCCAAACTCATAGCAGAGGATGACTTTGACCTTCTTACCCTCCTGCCTCTAACTCCCAAGTGATGGGGTTATGGGCCTGTGCCTCCGTGCCTGGTCTATGTGGTCCTGGAGGTGGAACCTGGGACTCTGTGCATGCTAGGTGAGTGTTCTACCTACCGACCCTCATTTGCATCCTTACAAGCTGATTTGATTGACAGCAGCATAAGGCACTGGTGAAGTTAACTGGGAGCTGTCCCCAAATCACCATTTAATCCCAGGACTCATGAGATGGAAACCCTCATCGTGGCAGAAGCGATGTCATCGAAGGCCCACAGGTGACACACTCCAGCTAAAAGTCTTTTAGCTTCTCTAAAGGAAATTCCTGGGAAATTCTGGGCAACGTTTCCAGTGCAGAGCAGTCACCAGGATAGCAGTAGAAAGATGGGGTTGCGTGTCCCAATCAAGTGACATGAGACAAACTGCCAGGAAGTAAAGCCACCAGAGGAAGAGAGACAATAGAATCAGAACTGCAAGGGGTGGGCACAGTGTCATGGGAACCCTACACACTGTATTACAGGGTAGGATGGGATCCACCACTCTGGTAGAACATCCTCGATGGGTTGAAGACACACTCCCTCACCAGGTTTTCCTCACACCAGAGGTCATATACAACTTGGAGTCCCCAGAGCTTCCATATTGCTACCACTTGGGATAGAGATGACTTTCCCGAGAATGATGCCAATTCCTCTCCTTAAATGTTTGCCATGGCAGCAGGCAGAATGAGGAAGGACAGTTAGGAAGGAGCATCCTAGGTGCACTAGGCAGGGAAAGGGGATACTCATGAAATCAAAATTTGGCACCCCAGCAAAGCCCAATGTGACCTCAAGTTTTCTGGCTGCATGAGTAATTAGATGAGCACGTACTATTTCTCCAATTAAGATTTCAGTCTATTAGACGCAAGGACAACGAGTACTTCAAAATCCTGGTACCCAGCATAGGAAATGCTTCAGCATCTCAATATATTACAACTAGGGGCTGGAGAGAGGGTTCAGTGGTTAAGAACACTAAGAGTACTTGCAAAGGCCTGAGTTCACTCACGTGGGGGCAGCCCACAACCAACTGTAACTCTAAATCTGGGGAGACCTGCTGCCCTCTTCTGGCCTCCTAGGGCATTGCATGAAAGTGGTGCACATACCTACACACAGATACACATAACAAAAATGAAAAACAAATAGGTTACAGTTAACAAAGAGTGAATAGAATAATTAATAGATGATCTGCTTGTTGAATGGAGTTTGGGTGTACTTAAAGCAAAGCTATCATAGAGCACTTACAATGTGCTGGGCTCTGCTCTAACTGATGGTGCTTCTACTACTAGTAAATGCCAATCAAATGTCCTTACTTACACTCATAGGAACTGGGGCTCAGAAAAACTAAGAGATTTCCCAGAGTCTAAGCTTTCTGGGAGGCTCCTCTGAGCTATTTGTGTTTACCTTGAAATAAGAAGATGTGTACGTATGTGCGTGTGTGTGTGTGTGTGTGTGTGTGTGTGTGTGTGTGTGTGTGTGTGTGGTGGCACGGTAGGGGGAGAGATTTAACCTTTAACCGATTGCACTTCCAACAGAGGGGATAATGTTCATGCAAAAGGCATCACGTGATCTGGCCTTTGGCCTCCAGAGCTCACACAGACCTAGAATATTAATTCAACTTTCCCGAATGTTCTTATGCAACCTATATTGTAGGAAGAAACTTGCCAGATTGTGTAATCTCATTTCGGTTTCAAATGAACGTTAGGTACACGGGCAACTATTGAAATCTGAAGGGAAACTAAGGTTCGGAGAGGCTGGACAAACTTGCCCCAACTCACTCAAACTTGTCCAGCCTGAGGGCAAAAGGTGTTAGGAGCCCAGTGTGGGAGGCTCTGTCCACTCAGCTTCTCAACCTCACAGCCAGTGTCTAAGCAAGAGCGGCCACTGGGGAACGAACAAACAAATAAAGGCATCTTGGCTCAGCACCCCATGTCCTTTGAGGACTGAGAGCCCTAAGAGCTTGCTGGCTAGCTCCAGACACATCCTGTACCCACAGCCCTTTCTGCTTCAGCTGCTCTGTCCTTCTCAAGTCCTCAAACACACAAATGCACCACTCCCCAAATCCTGGAGCAAAGACGTTCACACTAATGGGAGGTGGAGAAGGCTCTTATCTTGACACTTCAAAGAAAGCCTCCCCTCTTGACATCTCCCTGCCCTGCACTGTGCTGCTGACAAGGAGACCTGGTGCAAAGGGGCTCTGTGTCCTCCCTTTGATCCTGGGGCAAGCTGGCCAATCTCTGGTCTTCCAAATCTCACTGGCTCCATGTCTTGAAATTTATGACTTTATTTATGACTTGAAATCATGTCTTATTTGCTTATTTGGTTTTACTCATTCATCCTTCCAGGCAATAAGAAGTGGGGTTTCAGAATCACGAGGAAGTGTGTGGATGAATGGTTTGGTCAGCTGGGTGGACCTGGTTTTGACATCGCTCACTGCTTTTGTACCCACACTTCAACACTTCAGCTCTTGGTGCTGTCCAAGCTGTGGCTTTAATTTGGGGTCCTTGGTCCTTTGATAGACACATGCTCAAAGGGTACCTACAAGGCCTGGAGAGATGGCTTTCAGAGGACCTGAGTCTGATTCCCAGTTCACAAATGCCCATGACACCAGGTCTGAGGGTCCCATCTCTGTGGGCACCTGTATAACTGTGGTGCACACAGACACAGACTCATACATCTTTACAAAGTATCTCATCAAACAGTGAAGTCGGAAACTTACATTCTCAAAGGTTTACAAGGCCCCCAGAGACCACCCTGAATTTCCTACGTAGGAGCATCCCAGGTCTTCAGGACACAACGATGGCTTCTCAGCAGAATAGTAGCCATAAGCACCATTCTAGACTTAGGCCAGTTTGCCTGGGATCCACGCCATGGTCTCTCTTGATGACTCAAGACTATATACCCAAAGTCCTTGACCCTCAGTCTATATATCTATACAATGGGCATATTTCTAGACTGGCCTTATAGAGATCCAGGAAAGATTCCAGAAGTTGATGCAAGGAAAATACCCAGACTGTGGGTTAATCTTCGCGAGAGCTCGCCTGTTCTGATGTTGCCCCAGTGATGAGAGCATCATACGCCAGGGCTTCAGTTTTCTCACCCTGACAAAGAGCTCCATCTGTCCTGCAGACACACTGACTTGATCAGCAAGCACAGCTGAGATAAAAGGCAGGAGAGATCATTGCAAGTGTAAGTGTGAGACTCTAACTTCGCTGTTGCTGCCTCCCTGCAGCTGGGGTTCCATGCCACCATACACGGATTGCTGGTTTTTTTTGTTTTTTTTAAGCATTGGCTCTGGCATCTGAACTCAGGTCCTATTGGCAAGGCAAGAACTTTATCGACTGAACCGTTTCTCTAACCTTTGTGATCATTCTGTTACCTGGAAAACTTCATTGGACTTAGCTTGAGATCTCCAAAGTCTGCAGGGGGGTTGGACTCTCTTGCTATTCCAGGAAGAACATGGCCAAGAATGAGTTATGAGCTTCAAATATTTTAGTGGGATAGTTAATATTTGCTAATATTTCACAAAATTCATCAGGCCAAATATTAAAAGCTGCTTTCCATTAAAATAAGATAGAAAGGGATCTCAAATCATGGAGGAAAGAAAGAGGCTCTTGCACCGAGCTGATATGTCAATCTGAGTCCATGACCCCAACTCAGCATAGCTAAGCAATACCAGAGCAGGTCACGGGGTGAAGCTGGAGGGGCAAGAAAGATATCCACACAGGCAGATATGCTTTCTAGAGAGCACCTAGAGTCCATCATCTCCCCAGGCAGTGGATGCCTTTAGTTTGACAGGCATTGCTCTAAAGACCAGAGGAAGAGGTGAGCTTCAAGAGATTCTGGAGTACTAAGACTGGTAACAGCCATTACAGTGAGCATGTGTCCCCGTGACACCTTCATCAGCTCAGCCGACAGACGGATGGACGGGGACAGAATGCCTTCAGGTGTCAGAATCAAGATCCTTCCTTCTTCTTGACGTCTTGGTCCCTGGTGGAGTCCTTTTGTCTCGGTCCATGGAGTGCAAGAGAAGAGAGAGCCAGACGAGACTAGACAGAGAGGCGAAGAAAAGAGCCAGGTGAGGAAAGACCTGTCAGGGGACAAAATTTAGAGACCCCTGTCCACAGAGTTGCAGAAAGCGATGGTTTCCCCATCCCGTGCCATCAGCAGACAGTTGCCTGGGGTTGCAGGGTGATTTACGCCTTGCAGATTGCTGCCGGTGGTATAATTCATCCAGAGGAGTAAGGCTTAGGTCAATATATGTTTAAGTAAAAAGGTTCTGTAGGGCCCCTAGGGGACAGGCTGGGAAAGGAGCCTCCTACTGCCAGGAGGGGAGAGGCTAAGAGAAGGGTTGGGGAGCAGGGAAGGAGGGGAGGGGAGGGAGATGCAGAGCCGGAAAGGCTGATGGAGGGAACTCCCCAGCCCCCATGGACTTCCTTGCATTTGGTTTCATTTCCTTCACTTTGCTGGTGCAGTGTGCTTAAGCACAGGTGTAGTTAATGTACTTAACACATGTATTAGTTATGTCAAGGGGGCAACAGACAATATCACATATGTAAGTCTTTCTGTTGCTATAACTCTCCTCTATCCAGTGTGATCTCTCTGTCTATCATCTGTTTCTTCATCTGTATGTCTGATTCACTTTCTGAGGCTGTTGTAAAACATTCTGACCAACACCAAACAACACGGGGAGGATCTGCTTGGCTCCACAACTCTCGGGTCACACCCTGTTGATGAGGGAATTGGGATGGGAACTCAAGGCAGGAACCTCAACACAGGCATTGATGTGGAGGCCATGGAGGGTGCTGCTCACTGGCTTGCTCCTCATAGCTTGCTCAGCCTGCTTTCTTATAGAACCCAGGGCCAGCAGCCCAGGGATGGCCCCACCCACAGTGGTCTGGCCCTCCCACATCAGTCATTAGTTAAGACAATGCCCTGCAGGCTTGTGTACAGGAAAGTAGGATGGAGGTATTTTCTCAATTGAGGTTCCCTCTTTCCAGATGATTCTAGTTTGTGTCAAGTTGAAAAAGAAATTAATTAGCACACTATCTGTTATCTATCTATCTAATTATCTATCTTATCTATCTATATCATCTATTATTTTTCCATCCATCTATATCATCTATCTATATTCTCTATCATCTATCAATCATCTGCCTATCACCTATTTTTTTATATCAATGACCTATCTTTCATTCATCTATCAATCAATCATCTATTACCTATCTGTCCCTATGTGCATCTATCTGTGTAACTATCTTTAGTCTATCTATCACCTATCTGTCTGCCTCTTATCTATCTCTCTCTCTACCATCCATCTATCTCTTCATCTATGTGCAAATACTCAACTGTGCCTTCTCCTTGTGCACACTGAGGACATACTGCACAGTAGACTTTGCAGAACTGGATCTTTAGTTATGCCATCTTGTTCTACATTTAAAACTCAACTAGGGAAGTGTGGAGCGTGCAGTGGGCAAGAATAGACAATGACACAGCCCCAGCAGGATTCCATCAGCCTGAGTCTTCAAGTCAGTCCACCCTCCAGCCCACATAATTGAGCCTCAGACCTGCAACGCCTGCTCATTGCTCCCACAAGTACAGAGCTGGCTGGAAATTTCCGGGAAATTCTGGTGTATCTAACCTGAGTTCTAGCCCTTCAAACTTCTAGAGTTAAGACCACAAACTCTAGAAACTTCCAGGAACAGAACTCAGGTTAGAGCCTGGAAATTTCCAAGTGTCATCTCCATAACCCAAAATAATTTCTTAGATGACACATTTCTTTTCTCCCTAATTCCAATGAATTATGGTACTCAGAACGGGGAAACCCTGTTTATGCATAGGGCCCTCAGCTGTGAGTGTGGCTAGCCCCATTTCTGCTTAGGGAAGGAAAAGAAAATCAGAGTCACAGAGTCAGTCCTTCCTGTTTGAACTCTGCATATAGAACATTCTAGACCCAATGCCATCATCTCTGAGGACTTCTGTATCTAGCATCCAGACGCCAGGTAAATGAATGGTAATAACTTAGAGTAAAGGCATAACCCATGGAATGTTTGCGACAGATTTATGTGATGTGTCCTCTCTTGTCATTTATCTGAAAAGAAAAACTGAACTGGGGGCTCCATCTATATCTGGAAATACTCGAATTCAGTTGGTGAGGGTTTACAGATAAACCACAGACAACGCTAACTGTAGGAAGTGTACAGACCTAACAGTTCTATGCTGAGTCTGATGGTCTCTACAGCCACGGAAACAGCCGACGGGGATGGATAATTGCAGGGACAAAGCACTGCGGTCCACACATTAGATGCAAATGCTCCGTGAACACCATGAGATGGTCTCCATGGATAGTACAGCTTTTTCAGGGAGGAAAACTGGGGTCTGATCGTCTTTGTCATTCATAGATGGGTTTTGAGAAGGAACCAATGGAGCCAGACTTCTCAATATTTCTTGCAAAGGCACATGTTAAGAAGTGTCTTGTCTGAGGTATCACACTCATCGACCATGGAGCCAAAGTTCTGCTCCGCCCCCACCCCGCAAGTCTCTGTGATTCCTCAGGAAACTTCACCAGGGTCCTGAGGCCACCTTGAGTTGTATCAAACTGGCTTTCCAGAAATTGCATTCCTTAGTCAGTTTCCCTGCGTGCAGCACTTGAAAGCCAGGAAAACTCGCAGAGAATTAGGCGCCTCCAGGACCCCTCCTTGCTGCGACTACTCATCGCTTTTTTTTTTTGAATGGGCTATGCAAACTCTGCAAATTGTGACCCTCCAGATGTCAGTGTGAGGTCTGGGTAACAATGGAGACTATATTTAACACCCCTTCCCCGAGTCCCTTTCAGTGGGTGACCTTCTGTTAAGACCCCAGCCTCTGACCAGCTCCCGACTCCTCTTGAGCCTGGCCCTCCACACCGGCAGCAGCTTCTTAGGCTGATACAATAGTCAGCAGACGAATCCCATTACTGGCCACTCTCTACTTCGCCACTGCCGGCTATGTGACCTTAAATAGGCGTCTCAGCTAATCTCTCGGGCCTGACCTCTCCTATTCTCAGCAGGAGACAAGAATATTTACCTGTAACAAAGCCCTCTGAGCCCTGAGATAAAGAGCTTTGTATTAGCAAAGCTGAGAGCAGATTCTTTTTGTAATGGACCGGCACAACGGCGTGGGGTCTCCTGGTCTCTGTTCCCCTCCCGCCCCCTCCTCTGCAGACACTCTGGAAGGTGTCACCTCTGCCCTCCCAGCTCTCTCTGGGTTAATTCACAACTTTCGGGTTTACCTGTGTCCTCCTTTCACACTGGAGGACCCCATTCTCAAACTTCACAGTGACTTCAGTGTCTCGGGAATTGTTTCCAGGAAACGGCTAATAATTCCATTCACTAGGCTGTTAACACCAGAAAGGTACTTCAGTATTTATGATCTACCAAGTCAGCATCGGTTGGGGGAAAAAATAATGCACATAGGTGGAAAAAGAAAAAAAATGCCTACGTTGTTATCCTTAAGTGGAATCCACGCCAAACAGGTAGACGTAGCTGGGGGACGGCACAGCTCCTCAAACTGGGACTCAGATCTGTTGCCAATATGCTGAGAGTTTTCTGGAGACATTGTTTTTAAGTATTGGTATCTCTGGTGTGGGGTTATCTCAGCGAATGGAGTGGGGCAGGACCGTTTCACTGCACACCGGTACTCCTGCCAAACACAGCTAACCCCACCCCACGCTGACCGCACATCTGAAAGCACACCTGAGACTCTGAGAGCTAGGCGTGTAGGGTGCCAGGTGAAGCCGCAGCCTCCTATAGATGCTAATTTAGGCACTAGAATAGCAACTCAAACACCAGGGGATGTGGATCAGCACACACACTCCAAGGAAAGACAGGAAATGGAAGGGAGGAGGGTGGGAGACAAATTCTCCAGCTAAAGGCGGGGAAAGGTCAGAAGTCAGTGGTTTCTATTATACCGCTTAAGACTACGAGAACTCTGAGGCTGCATCCCTTCCCTCGTGAACAGAGAAGGGTGATGGGGGGGGCACACTCATCAACAAATATGGAAGTCCTCCTTCCTAGCCCTGGGGTGGAAGTGTGGTGATCTTCTCCACCCTAGGCTGCTGTTGGCAGACAATAATGACCCTTCCTACTCTCACCATGTCAACAGAGACCCTCTTAATTGTCCCTAAGTGAAAACAAACATGGGGCGCATCCTCCGCACCCCAACAGCAGATGAAGAGGGGCAAGGGGTATAGGAGGAGGGAGGCATCCACAGGGCTTCTTCAACAGCTACCTGAAGTATGAGAAGAACTAAGCAGCGTTGTATGAAGTCCTTGGCATGTCCTCAAACAGACCATGAATGAAAGTAAGCAGGGTCACAGGGGGGAATAGATCTTTGAGAATTAAGCTATAGAAGAAAATACCACCCAGGACTCCTACTGGCCTCTAGGTAGCACACAGGCTATCAGGATAGTGTTGCAAAGGATTTGAGAATTCAATCGCTATTCAAACCAGAGCCCACAGAAGTTAGCAGAACCTCAGGAGTTTGGCTACTTGCAAAAATAAAGGATTGAAATAAGAACCAGAGCTGTACAACCTCATGCTAAGAAGTGTCTAGCACATAGCCCAGAATTGCTCACCATACCCAAAGCAGGGAAATCTCAAATCAAATAGGAAATGACATCAGCAGATGGCAAGGCCAAGATGACAGGAACATGGGGACGGCCTGTTACTTGAAGTGAAGGATGCAAAGGAAGCTTCAGGAAGGAAGGAGAAGACACAAAAAATGAGCCAGTTGGGAATTGTGGTAGCCGTGAGAATCCACTAAGCTGAGGGAAAAGCCCAAGGGATGGGCCTGTCAGAACAAAGAAGCAGAAGACTTGAAAGCAAGTCTATGGAAATTAAGCCATCTCAACAACAGAGAGAAAACCAGAGTCTTCAGAAGGGAGCAGAGTGTTGAGAACCTTCTAGATAAGAACAAAAAGCTATCTAATGTCAGCTTCATCGAACTTCAGAGGAGACCGTGAAATTGAAAATATTTTTTTGAAGAAATTAACAGAAGAAAATGCTAGCAGTTTGGAAAAAAGAGGCAAGTTTATGTTTTTTGAGTGTTGTAAACTCTGTCCTTGGAAACCAACAGCTGACGTGTTCATCAGTACAATTGGAATCACTTGCAAGCACACCCCAGGTCGAGCTAGTTGACTGTGGATGCTCCCCATAAGGAAGGGTGTGGAGAAGGTCCTGGACCCTCACCTAAGGTTCTAGCTGGCCCCTTGGCCACTTGTACTGTAGTTCTGTCCTAATTGCCCCCAAGGTCTCATGATCCCAAGAGGTGCTCCAGCATATAGACTGTGGAAGGTTAACTGAAGGGGGCATTCCATGTATGCAGCTAGGGGAAGGCACCATCCCTGCTGGGTGAGACTTTCCGAGTGTGGATGCCTTGAGCTCATCTACATTTCTGTAAGTAATCCCTCACCCATGCTCTTTAAGGAAACCCAACAGACTCATTGGTTCCCCAAGATGGACTATAGCAGAATGATATTTTGTTTTGTTTGGGGGCCTTATAAGATTTAGGCATTTGGCCGGGCGGTGGTGGCGCACGCCTTTAATCCCAGCACTCGGGAGGCAGAGGCAGGCGGATCTCTGTGAGTTCGAGACCAGCCTGGTCTACAAGAGCTAGTTCCAGCACAGGCTCCAAAGCCACAGAGAAACCCTGTCTCGAAAAACAAAAAACAAAAAAAAAAAAAAAGATTTAGGTATCTATTTGTATCACCTCAGGGAAAGAAGTTCACAACATGGAAAAAAAATGGGTGAACCTCAAACAGAAATAATATAAAAACATGCATCCAGACACATCACTGTCAACCTTATAGAACTTAAATACACATACAAGCAAAGAGTTAAAACGTCAGATAGAAGCCACACCCTATGTACAGGGGAAATAACCAACTGATACAGATTTTTAAAAATCAAAATTTGTGGAAGACATAAAAAGAACTGTCAATATCAACTATAAGTCCCATATACAAAGAATTAATACATATTCATGACTGGAGGAAACATAAAATACAAACAAAGATATCCTCAAAAGTAGCATAGATACATGAAGATAGGATATTAAAATGTTTTAAGTAGACTACAAGAAAGCAAGAAAGGAAAACTAGAAGTAAAAAATAGAGGGAGTAGGAAGAACACAAGAAATAAAATGTTAGACTTAAATTTCACCATATGAAAATTGCATTAAATATAAATATCCTAAATGGCAGAGACTGAACATCACAAGGTAGGATAAAGATGAAGTGAGTTACACAAGTTACCAAGAGAAAGTGAAAGTGACTACATACATACGAAAGAAAGTGAATCCAGGGCAAAATGAATGTGACCTAACTTATTCTTGAAATAGGGACTTTGGCAGATGTGATCTGCATGGTGTCCCACAAAATTTAAATATCTCATGTACTTCTTCACAAAATCTAAAGTGTCTATTATGAATTCTGTGGGTCCTGGCAGAGACCTTGATACAATTTTGGTACTAATATCTACAGCCAAATAAACTTCATGGCATGTTTGGTGAGCAGACTCAGTTGGCTTTTACTCTTTGGAGGAGCAAGAAGAGGTCTTGAGATGAGGTTGTCACAGTCAGTGGGCAACTGAGGCTCGGTGAAGAACACTGCTGGTAGACATTTCAACAGCTTTTCCCTACCCCATGTCCTTTCCTTCTCTGTCATGTGTTCACGGTTTTCAAATGCACTTCCTTACCCATTCCAGAGGTCTTGTCATACAAGGGATTGAACCCAGGGTCTTGTGCATGGGAAACCATCTCTCTACCATTGAGCTGCATCCCCTGCCCTCTTTGATGTTTTGAGATACATGCCGTTGCCTAGGTAATCTACGCCTTTAACCTCACGAGTGGCAGAGATGGCAGACCCACACCACCAGACCTGGCACCAGGGGTCTTTGAACGTGCTATTTCAGCTATCTAGATTGCTCTGCTTCCAAATATCTTCCTAGCTATTTCTTCATCTTCCTTAGTATGTTGCTTTAAAAGCACCAGTTAATTGATTATCTGGCTCAATCAATTCGTTTAAAATTGCCTCCCATCATTCACCCAACTCCATAATTTATATTTTTCACAGCTCTTACCACCAGGTGACAGTATTTTTGGTTGTTCATATGATGTCTCTCTCCTACACTAATGTAAGACTCACAATGTAGGGGAGACTATAAAATGAGCCCTGTTTAATATTGTTACCCTACATTACACTGGTAGCATACTATTGACTGCACAACAGGGATTCAGGAAAGAGAATAAATGTGGGAACTGGGAAATAAGCTTCCAAAGAAAGGTAACTGGTTATGTGATTCTATGGATGGGCTGAAGAGTATGAGGCAATAGGAAGTGCCGAGATCCATGGGTGAAGGACCAAGAAATGAAACTGTCTCTATCTGTTCCTAATCATGATGAATAGTAATACAAACAGTCACTACCTGTGACCACCTCCCCCTGATGCTTTTTTGCTTATTAATCTGGTTTAGTATGTTAACTATAAAAACCTGGTTTCTCTACAATACTTTCCTTCTTTTATGGTTATGTTTGTACACATGCATACAGTGCAGTCTTGCCATAACTGTCATCTTCCCAGTCCCTCATCACTTTTGCCTACAGGAATGCCCAGCACACCAGCATGCTCTACAAGTGTGAACTGCATCAGTGAAACGTTGAACAGCCACAGATTGAGGGCAAGCAAGAAATTGGTGGCTTTTGAATGGAAGAAAAAAGGAAAGAGGAAGGAAAGAAGGAAGGGTGAAAGAAGGAGACAGGAGAGGCAGGTACTTTTCTGTCCTGTAATAGTTAGCCAGCTCCTGCATTTTCTTCACCCTCAAAGCATTTCCCAACATTGCCATACACATGCGCACACCACTCTACCATCCCCATGTGCACACCACTCCAACAGCCGCATGCACACACCATCCCAACTTGGGTGGTTTTTGCTTTTCTTTTCTGCTGCTGTGGAAACACCACATCTAAAAGACGCTTAAGGAAGACAGGGTTTATTTCATCTTATGGCTCCAGAGGGAGAGTCCATCATGGTGGGGGAACCATGGCAGCAGACAGCTGGGGCAGAATGCTGAGGACCACATCTCAACCATGAACAGGGAGCAGGAAAGAGTGAACTAAGCATGGTGTGAAGTGTTAAAGCCCACCCCAAGTGACCTGCTTCTTCCAGGAAGGCTCCACCTCTTCATGGTTCCATAACCTCCCTAAACCGCACCACTAACTAGGAACCCAAAGTTCAAATACCTGACCCTAAGGGTGCTCGGTTAAGTGTGTGTTGGGGGATCCCTCCTTTCAACAACTCGGCTATATTAGTCTGAAGCACAATTGATAAAAACTCAGAGAGAGAAATTGGGGTTCAACCTGAAGACTAGAAAAGCAAAGCAACCAGCCACTGACTTTTACCTCTACCTCAGTCCGAAAATGGCGACCCTGCCTCCAGGAACCTCAGAATAAGACTGTGTCTGAGAGCTGTCTCCTCTGCTTTATAGTCCTCTCTAGGGCGGGTTTTAAAGGCATGTACCACTTGGATTAAAGGCATGCATTGCCTGGTTTCTATGGCAATTTGTGTGGCTACTGGGATTAAAGATGTGTGTTACCACTACTTGGCTGACCAGTGGGGCTGTTTTACCCTCTGATTTTTCAGGCAATCTTTGCTTATTAAAATACAAATGAATTGTTGCACTAATCACTATTGGCATAATCTATGACTGAAAACAAAAATAATAGAGAATAAAGAGAATGAGTGACTGCAGAAGCTTCCACGGATCCCATATGGGAAGGGGCAGAATTTAGAACTTTTTCTACCAAAATAAATCTTAAAAAAAAAATGTGTGTAGTTGGCTCTGTGGTTCAGTGGATAGCATATTGAACTTCCAGTGACGTGTGTGTGTGTGTGTGTGTGTGTGTGTACATGCACAGGTGCATTCTAAGAACCCTGACTAATACATTAGTTATGCAATACTAAGCAATTGGTCTAAGACCATATTGCAAGTTCTGCAACTCTTTTGAGTTCTCTGACCTGTGACCTCACTCCCTCCTCTGTCAAATGAAGAATAACCTCCATTGTGTAAAGCTAAAACTGCAGCTCAGGAAGGTTAGACACTTGCTCAAGACCACACGGCTGACCAGCAGCACCTTCAGGGAAGCCCTCTTCTAGCCGACTCCACAAGGCCAGCATCCCTCCACTTAGTCCCCACTCCTCCATTCCTGCTGCCTTTGACACTGAAGCTTTAGTTTCCATCTAAGAGGGTAAGTATCAGGGAATCTGGAATCCCTGGCTTCGTGCTTACATTAACTAATTAACTAATTTTGTGTGCATGACCATGAGTGTTCATGTGGAGGTCAGAGAACAACTTGTGGGAGTCAGCTCTCTCTTTCTGTCATGCGTGTCCTGAGGGATTGAACTTGGGTCATCCGTCTTGGCTGCGAAGTGCCTTTCCCTGCTGAGCCATCTCTCAAACCCCTTTATTTTTAACTCGCAGACACAAAAGCGCTGAGCATGGGGCTCAGCATGCAGTAAGCACTCAGTCAACATTCTTGATTGCTGTTGCCCAGGCTGACAGTGAGCATCCATCCGGTGCTGGCCTCCTCTCTCCGGGTCTCTAACTTGCGGGAAACCTCATCAGAAGGGGCATCTTTAACTGAACAACTCTGAGCAGTACTTTTAAATATTTAATGAATTCCCGAGGCTCTTGGAAAGTGGAGTGAGAAATGTCCTGTAAAAATCTATTAGCCCTAATAAAATACCAGCCAACAGGCTGCCCATTACCAGCAATTAAGGTTTCTAAGAGGGTCAAACAACCCTTTGCAATGATTTGTGCGAATCCCTTTCTTCGTTTTACATAAGCAGGTATTATTTTTCTGTTTAAGGTCCTGCCCCCTTGGTCTGTACTCTTAGCCAATTCTGCGTGATGTTTTCAGACACTGAGGGGATGTTTGTGATCCCCACTCATGCCTTATGGTCCCATCAAGAACCCAAAATAGACATGCGGATGCCAAGCTCCAAGCCATAGCTCGGATAGTAATCGATGTGCTGCAGACAGCAAACATGGGACAAGAATCGCATGTAAGCCTTCTGACATCAGACGTGAAGCTGCAGGATTCAGAGTCTGCCCTGCTGGGGTTCAGCCTTGCTTTGATCCAGTATTTCCTCACTATTCCTCCATTTCTCCATTTTTGAAACAGTAATGTATATTCTCTGCCATTCTGTGTTGAAGGTATGTAATTTGTTTTGTTTTTGTTGGTTTGATTTTACAAGGAGTCACAATTAAGAGACTGCCTTGTGTTTCAGGAGACACTTTGGACTTTTAAACAGGACTGAGACTGTGAAGAACGTGGGGACTTTTGAAGTTGGAATAAATGCATTTTGCATTTTGGTATGCCTATAATCCTATGAGGGCCAGGACGTGGAATGTGGAATGAATGGGAATGGCCCTCATAGACTCATCTATCTGAGTGATTGGTCCCCAGTTGTTTGGAAAGGATTAGGAGGTGTGGCCTTGACGGAGGAGGTATGTCATTGGGGGTGGGGCTTGAGGTTTCAAAACCTCACACCATTCTCAGTTAGCTCTCATTGTCTTGTGACTGTGTCTCAAGCTGCAAGCTCTTAGCTAGAACTCAAGAGCCACGCCCACCTGCTTGCTGCCAGCCCTGCAATTGTAAGCAGTCCATAATCTTTCTCTTCTTGGACACAGTGTCTTACCATAGCCATAAAAAAGTAAGTAAGATACGCACAGAAAGACTATAACAGCCAGTGGTGTTAGAGGGCTGAAAAGAACAGGATTTCCTTTGCCCACGTGACTCACAGGACTGCGACTGCATCCACACACTCTGCCCGAGATCAAGATAGCCCAAATCCCAGCAGGGCTGAAGGAAGGGAGCCAGAAAATCCCACCACGAGTTTGACATACTATTGGCAATTGGAAGCTACTAGGGGGAGGGAGAGTGTCAGTTTCCTTCAGGGATAAGGACCCTATAGGTTGCCTATGCACATCCAGGTAACACTATGTGAACTGGTGGGCTTAAAATAAAAGCACATGAGACCTGGTGGTGGTGGCGCACGCCTTTAATCCCAGCACTTGGGAGGCAGAGACAGGTGGATCTTTGTGAGTTCAAGATCAGCCTGGTCTACAAGAGCTAGTTCCAGGACAGGCTCTAAAGCTACAGAGAAACCTGCCTCGAAAAACCAAAATAATAATAATAATAATAATAATAGCACATGAAGATGGGAGGAAAAAGTGGAGGGGGCAATGGGGGGATTTGAGAGGAGAGAATTTGGGTGGATCTGATCAAAGCAACATATGCAAGCATGAAATTTTCAAACAATAAAATTTTTGGAAAGTTTCTCAGGAAAAAAAATGACAGTTCCAAATGAGAGCTTTAGATGGTGAATCTTTTGCCTTTCCTGGCTTCTTGTACTTGAAGAAAAGAATCTCCCTCCTCTTTATTTATGGATGAATGCTGAGGAGAGAATCCACATTGGTCATTGGGACAGCAATCTTGGTTGTCAACTTGACCCATCTGGAAAAGGGGAACTCAAATGAGGAGCTGCATCCCTTGGATTGGCATGCTGGAAGCCAGTGGTTTGTGCAACTGTTGTGTAACACACTTTTCCTGGGGAGATGCAACACACACACACACACACACACACACACACACACAGACACATACCTACTGACCCTAGAAAAGGAGCCCACAGTCAACCAAGACTATGATTGGCACAATGGCCAACTTGATGAACCAATGAGTTCTATTGGAGTTACTTACAGAAATATGGGTGAGGGGGTTATTTGCAGGAGCGGGAAAGACTTGAAGACAGATGCATCATCAAAGCCCACCCCAGCAAGGTGATAGCTCACAGAAGCTGGCAACCTGGAACACACTTTACTGCCCTCAGGTAGATCAACTTGTAACAGAGCATCCTGCCCAGGTGCTTCAGTGGCCTTGAGCCTCTTCCAGGCAGAGCCGTTGGTCTCTGCTTCTTCTAGGTCACTGGGGCTTTCCTCAGCAGCTTCTCTGCAATTCGGCTCGCCCAAGAGTGACTCGCAGAAATCTTTACTGCTTACATAGTCCTGGGAATGGAGGAGTGTAGTGCATCTGCTCAGTTTCAGGGACTTCCTGAAGCTATTTTGAGCTTACTTCCTGTATTCAGGAATATTCCTGAAGGATGAGGTGTTTCACCTCCCCTAGAAGAACATCCTATTGTTTCAAGCTCCTGGTGAGCATCCTGTTGACTCCCTTACTCTTTACAGCTTATGTCTTAAGAAGTTTCCCTCCAGAATGGAAGGTTTTAACCTCAGAGGAAACTGCTAACACAGCAGCAGCAAGGGGACACTGCAGAGCATGTGAAAGAGGATGTCACTGCTGTAGGCTGTGACACATATTTTTGTCAGTGCTTCGTTGGTCACAGCCTACTTTTCACCTTTGCTCAAATGCTAAAGAGTTGGGAAGTGTCTCTCTTCAGCAAAGGCAGGAGACCCAGACACTGCTGATAACAATGGTGTCTGTCAGCCGGGTGGTGGTGGCACATGCCTTTGATCCCAGCCCTCAGGAGGCAGAGGCAGGCAGATCTCTGTGAGTTCAAGGCCAGCTTGCTCTACAGAGTGAGTTCCAGGACAGCCAGGGCAGTTATACAGGGAAACCCTGTCTTAACCAAAACCAACCAACCAAACAAAGAAAAAAAACAACAACGGTGTCTGTTATCCTGCTCAGTTGATATTCCAATGAGAGTTTAGAGAGACGGCTCAATGGTTAAGAGTGCATACTGCGCTTGCAGAGGACCCAAGCTCAGTACCCAGCATACCTCCTCAGGTGTCACTCCAGCTCCAGGGAGACTCTCACAGCATCTTAGACCTTTCACAGGCAGCTGAGCTGCCCTCACATGCGCATACCATACAGTGGTGCACACAACCCTTTATCAAGGAAGAAAAATCTTTCTTGAAAACGTGCTCAATAAAACACAAGCAGAGGTTGGTGTATCGGAATCCTTGCTGTGCGCTAGCTATTGATTTCCAAAACCGACTCACCAGCGTTCCCTTTTAGTGTTCAAGAAGAGCCTATGCAGTACACGTACGTATGGGTCCTCCTATGCAGAACAGCAGCAAGAGGCCCACTGAAGCTAAGTCACTTGCTTGAGTCCTTGCTCAGACCCATGCTGTTAGAACCTGTGGCATCCTCTCTCCAGTGCAAGCTGTCTGCACCTGGGTGACTAGTCAGCTCCTGACGACGTTTGTACGAGACAGAATGTCATGTGCACAAGAGACACTAGGGAAGGTTAAGCTGGTTTTTCCAAGGGGGTGTGACAAAATGACTTAGGGTGAACAGAGATGGTTGATGCAGAGTTGGACTCCGGAGCAGAAAGAGCTTCTTAAACAGTCAAATGAGAAGAGAAGACAAAGCCCGAGATTGTTTGCTGCATGAGGCAGGGGCATTGCCTTGTTCATTGCCATGACCCCAGTGCTGGCACAGGGCAGCAACTTGCTACATTTGAACAAATGAAGAAATGAACCACGTGGAATAGTAATGACCTCTCTTGTCTCTGGGACAAAAGGCTCATCAGAAGCAAGCTAAGAGAGAAAGGATTGATCCTGGCTACAGTTTCAGAGGGTTCGGCCTGTGGTTGGACATAGGAAGGACGCCATGGTGACAGGAATGTGTAGCAGTGGAACTTCTTTTACTCCTGGCAGGAAACTGAGAGTGAGATACAGGAAGTAGAGAGAGTGAAGATACTCCTACAGACCTATCTTCAGGAACCTACTTTCTCCAGGTAGCTCCAACCTCCTAACTAAAGTTCCCCAAACCTCCCTCCAATAACCACCCCCTACCCCAAGCAGGGGAGGGAGGATTTCCCACAGAAGTCTGTGGGAAATACTTCAGAGTCAGACCATTGCACCACGATACTGGATACAGCCTAAGTGGCTCCAGCTGTCACGATCAACCATATCTGAGGACGTGGGAGGGAGCCATCTTGGATAAGCAATTTGCAGGAATGCCCATCTCAGGTTTAAGTTGGCACACAGAGGAAGCTCAGTTCCCGGGCAGGCATCTTCCTGGGAACCTGTTAAGCTGGAAGAAGGCCAAGCCAACAGGCTCCCTCGTTGTCTTCCTCCTCTTTAGGTGTAGGATCTGAGAAGCACCCAGCTGTTTCTGATCACAAGTCTGCGTCAGCCCCATCAGCATCCTTCTGTTTGGGCGATGGCAACAGATGAATGGAATGTGGAGGATGGACATGAGAAGATGTCCCACTTGCAAAGCAATTGCTGGAGGTCACTGAGACAGGAGAGTGGAATTTTATCTCTGTTAAATCCCCCAAGCTTAGAGAGAAGACTTCATTCTCTTTGCAGAATTTATTTTGCTAATCCTGCCTTCTCTAACCACACAACTCTATGACAATAGTAATAAAAATCTGATGGCGGGGGGTGACAGTCTCCTCTCTTTATTTTAATAGGGGGATTTTACAATGTCCTTTTAAAATATAATCTACTTATTGGGTCACTGGTCTTTAAGAGTCCTTCTTAGGGAAGGAAACTGTTTTCATATTGGCGTCTTGATGCACAGGCCTCTCTTGGCAGATCTTTTGTGGATGATGTAAAAGCCAAGAAATGTATTTAAAGCCCACACACACCATCCTTCAGCTCCAGTTTTCATGTGCGCAAATCTCATACCTACAACCTTTGAGGGGCTGGACTCAACTGGATCATGCCCAACAGCCCAACAACCAAACACTGTGTTTTTGTTGGAGTTCCATCTTTGCCCAAAAGTCCATGCATGCTGCCTGTTGAGGTCATTGCTGGTCTACAAGGTGTCACTGGAAAGCTGCCTCTTTGTTAGCACAGGGCAGAGCATGGCTATGTGTTCAGCTGGATGTGGAGAACTGAATTATGAACTTGAAGCCCTTCATAAAGTCTGCCAGTCCAAATAACCGGTGCAAATAGCAAGTGGAGTGAAAACAAAGTTTGGTGCTGGACATGAGGTCATGATGCCAGGTAACATGCATGTGAATCTACCATGTCAGCTAACATGTAGGATACCATAAGTCTACCATGTTAAGATAACATGCCATGATGTCATGAATCCACCATGTCAAGATAACATATCATGATCTCATGATTCTACTCTGTCAGCTAACATACATGATGTTATGAATCCACTTTGTTGGCTCACATGTCTTGAAGTCGTGATTCCACTTGTCAGCCAATATGTAATGATGTCATGATTTCACTATGTCAGCTAACATATCATGATGCCATTTCCAAATGCTCTAAATGTCCTAGGCTACACCCAGGGCAGACAGACTAATCGATCAGGAAGACATTACTAATCACTCATGATCAGCAGAAGGTAGCTCCAGTAGAGGTCCTACATAGCTACATATTGGCCCATACAATACAACCCATTTTGTTTTCTAAGTTTTCATGTATTTAGATCCTTTATTTTTGAACACTAAGTCAGACCAGTTCTGAGACTTTCTAAATATAGTGGGATTTGAGCTCCTCAGGGCAGGCAGGACCTGAGTCCAGATGTCTGCCCACTGGGTCTACTGTGCCTATGAAAAGTGGCCACATCTTCTGAAAGAAGGACAACAAAGCTCCAGGAAATGACACCTTATCTTCCCCATTTCTTCTTCTTGCAAAAAGAACAAAAAGGAACATCAACCCGAGCCAGCCAAGAGCTCATTAATGCACTTGACCTTCAGAGAAAAATTAATTCCAACTTCACACCTACCGGCTGTGTTGCTCAGCTCTGTCAAAACATTGGCATCATTAGAGACGAAGATGACGTGGCTTGAGGGGACAAGGAGTCTGCCACCTCTCTGTGCTGGGCTGAATTCGGAGGAGCTGGCAGGAAAGCCAGAGCTGCCCGCCCTGTCAGCTTTCTACATGGATCAGACTTCCCTCCGCTGCCTCTGGATATTGCTATCACCGTCTCGGCCCTCGGCCCACATGTCTCGCCAGGCTCACAGTGTGGGGACAGCCTTCCAAAACCTGATGCTGGAGAGGTGACAGGCTATGTATGTGTGTGTGTGCATATGTGGAGGGTGGGATGTATGCACACATGTACACGTTTCTCCATTCTCATGAATATTAACTGCTTACACATAGGAACAAATCCAGGTAGGCAAACACTAGCATATGGTAAGTATACATAATACTGAATTCCACTGTTTTCATGTACATGCAATATATTTTGATCCTGTTCATAATCCCCGCCACCCTCTCTTGTCCCTCTCCTGCCATCCATTTCTTCTTCCCAAGTAATCTTCCTTCTGCTTTTACATTTTTCCTGGTCCAAATGAGCTTCATTAGGGTTGCTTACAAGAGCATGGCTAAGGGGTTATTTACGGATTTATGGGCACCTTGCTGGTGGCTATGGCACTGAAGAAAATGTCTCTCCCACCCTTAGCGATCACTAACTGCCTACAGATCCTTGGAGAAGGGACGGGCTGTCAGCCCCTTTCCCCTCCATGGTAGAAGGTTTAGGAGCCCAATCATATACAGGTCTTGTGCAGAGGGTCACAGCTGCTAGGGTCAAAGAGTGTCCTGCGAAATCGTGCCCCGAAGACAATGATCCACAGCACTACACCCCATCCTCCACTTCCTGCCGTCTTTCTACCCTCTCTTTCATGACGTCCCTAAGCTTTGGAGCCATTGACATGCATGTACCATACATGGTTGAGCATCCAACAGTCATGTGTTCTCGTCACTTGGGTCTCACACATTTAAACAATATAGGGAGAACTTTATTGTCGCCAAATTTCACTGTGTGCCCTAGAGCGGGAGAGTATGGAGGAAGGAGAAAATTTACTTAACTTGCCAACTCTAAATATTTTCTCTAAGGCATGCATGGTTTTGTGTGGAGATAGAGTCTGAGACATGTTCAGGCTCAGTGAGAAGGGGTAGTTGATTAGTGATGTCTGTCCCAGACACAACATGTAGGGGTTACAACACTTGGGTGGTTTATTTGCCAGAGTCATCATATCACACCCCAAATGACCCAGAGTTCAATGGACTCATTCTATAGCGGGGAAAGGAAGCAGAAGAAAGAAGCGGAGGTAAGACCCCTGAGGGGAGCAAATTTGCTAGAGTGGGAAGTACAAGAGGGCTTTTGATCTCTGGTCTGCGGGACTGTCATAGCCCCTGGAGCTGTGTACTCAGGTGTCTCCTTAGTCTGGCTCTGGTTCAAAACTCACCCCTGAAGACTATCTTCTGTATTAGGAAGAACCACCAGGGCGCCCAGGAAGTTCATGGATTGTCAGCTAAGACTCAGAGTTAAAGGAAGCAATGGAAGCATAGGGGACACAGGAGGGCATGGACGGAAGTGGAGGAGGAGAGGTGTGGATTGGAACCCACAGGGAATTCCCTTTCAGCTTCTCACACTTGTAAAGATGGCCCAGTGGGTGAAGCACAGCTACACAAGTATGGGGATCTGAGTTTAGCCCCCCAGAACCTGTGTGAAAAGCCAGGTGTGACAGCTGTGTCTGTAATGCCAGCGCTGGGGGGCGGGAAGGGCAGAGGCAAATAGTGTCTAAAACTTGCCAGTCATCCAGCCAATCTAGCCAAATTGGTTCGATGAGAGACCCTGTCTCAAAAATACAGTGGAGAGTAGCTGAGGAAGACACCAGACACTCACTTCTGGCCTCCATGGGGGTGCACACACACACACACACACACACACAATATGAAGACAGAGGAAAAGAAAAAGAAAGAGGAGAGAAGGAGGAATATGAGAAGAAGAAGATGGAAGAGGAGGAGGAGAAGGAGAAGAAGAAGATGGAAGAGGAGGAGGAGAAGGAGAAGATAGAATAAAGGTGGAGGTTAAGGAAGAGGTTACCTGGCATTCAGGGGCTGGAAAGCCCCTTTCCTTCTTTATACAGTCACATGCCAGTCACACCTACACTCTGCGCCACTCCCCCTGACTCTTCACCATGACAAGAAGAGAAAGGTCCTTATACTCCCTAAACAGAAACTCCAGAGTTCAGGTTCCACAGAGGACTTGGACTTGGAGACTCTTTTAGCCACTGACTGTGGGGAGAAAATTGCTGACCCCCCATCACCACACCTGGGAGGTGTCATGGGCTTGTTCTGGGGAGCTAAGCCTAGAGACGCTTGGAGCACGCTTGTCAGACGGAACACATCTGAGCCCCGAAGTTCAGCTCAGCCTTGTTCATTTCCAATTCTGACTGGGGCTTGGGGGAGGAGAGGAAGTCCTGTTTTTATTTGCCATGGTTTTAGTTTGATTTTTACTGTATAGCTTTCTCTGAATGGGAAAGGGGGCCCCTCAGGTGAGGGACGAGGAACCCCAGATCAGGCCTGGTTTATATTCGCCGAAGTTTCTCATGTTTCCAGCTTCGGTTCCCATACACAAGCTGTCTCATTGTATAAAAAGTCCCCCCAGAATTCTGGTGGACCCTCCGACTATCCTGCTTCCCCTGCCTGGAGCGAGCCCCACAACCATAACAGAATTCCCTGAAGAAAGCAACCGGGGCACACAGAGACAGACAATAATAGCGCTCCTTCATTTCGCCCAGAGCCCACCGCCCCCTGATGCAGCGCCATAAACCATTTGATTTAGGATATTCGATGCCGCCGGTGAGGAGAGCGTCATGTAAGATTTGCTTTGCGACTTCATTCTTCTCACACTGTCATTAAAAATGATTTATAGTTGAGCCCAAGTCTCAGCAACACTGTAGCTGGGATGGAGGGATTGGGAAGGAGCTTGGGGGCACGCGGGGGGTGGGGGCTGTGGATCGGATTTCCAGGCAGTCTTCTGGGCTACCCAGAGTCTCAAAGATGGAGGGTGGGGACCCCCCAGCACAGTGTTCGGAGGTGAGGAACACGTGTTCCTGGCTGGGATGGAAACAATGAGGCTTTGTCGGGCATAGCAACTGCAGGCTTCAAGACATGTCTTCTGGGACACTTCATAGGATGTCAGCTGACCCATTTCAAACTCGATTTGGAATGGGGTGCTGTCAGGTGTTTAATGACATGGAGGCCTGATCCATGTTTTACATTTTTTACGGGTCTGGTACACGAGAAAGCAACCAAGGGAGTCCAGCCTGTGGCTGATTCCTATCCTCTCTCTCTCTCTCTCTCTCTCTCTCTCTCTCTCTCTCTCTCTCTCTCTCTCTCT
>JAQHUG010000089.1:348586-359863 GCA_028555095.1 Dicrostonyx torquatus | reverse complement strand
CTGACCTCAAACCCACAGAGATCTGCCTGCCTCTGCCTCCCCAGTGCTGGGATTAAAGGTGTGCACCACCATCCTGGCTGTCTGATTCCTGTCCTGTGGAAGAAGGAACTGAAGTTCAGAGGAGGACAGCATCTTGCTCGTCATCACACAGCACAGATCCAGGGTTATTTATTTGACTTTAAAGATAATTTGTATTGTATTTATTTATTTGTGTATGTATGTGGGGAGGCTGATGACAACTTGGTAGTCCTCTCTTCCCATTATCTGTATTCTGGGCATTGAACTCAGGTCATCAGGCTTGGCAACAGTGCACTTCAGGGGCCAAGCCTTCCTGCTGGCCAGGATTCTTTACATTTTTGTTTTCTGAGACAGTTCCTCTGTATAGCCCTGTCTGTCCTGTGTAGAGCAGGCTGGCCTCCAACTCAGAGAGTCCCCCTGCCTCTGCCCCTCAAGCAATGGGATTAAACAGGCACAAGACACCTGTTCAGTTCTTTCCAGGATTAATGATTACACTTAAATACTGCCCCTCCTCTTTCCGGATGCTGGGAATCAAGCCCAGCACTGTACATGTACCAGGTAGGTTTCCTACCATGGAGCTGCATCTTGATCTCCTTGGAGACAGGATCTGAGGTCAGACAACTGGGTGTTTCATGGTTTGCCATACTGAGCCACAACCTGATTTAACTAGGGGCTGGAGAGATGGATTGGGGGAAAGTGCTTCCCACTCAAGTTTGGGGCCCGAAGTTTGAGCCCCAGAACTTTTGTGGAAAAAAAAAAGATGGGTGTGGCGTGGCATGGAATCCCAGTGTTTGAGAGCTGAAGATGGATGAATGGATCCCTGGCCAGCTAGCTAAGCCTGCAGTAAGCTCCGGGCCGATGAGAAATCACAGCTCAAAAGCAAGATAGATGGTACCCAAGAAATAACCCCTGAGGCACTCTGGCTTCCACGTGCACGCACATACACAGTGCACTCACCCCCCTCCACGAGTGACTCTAGACATAATGGCACAACACCTATAATCCCAGCCCGTGGGAAGCTTGGGCAGCAGGACACTGAGAGTTGCAGGCTATAGAGAACTCAAGGCTAACCTGGAATCTGTGGTGAAGTCTTATCTCAAAAAAGGAAAATAATAAATGAACAGCAAAGTGATTCTGCTACTTCTCTTGTCTCCAGCCCCCCCCATTTCACCCCTCCCATTTGCTTGATGAAGTGGCCACTGTGGGTCACCTACCATCCAGAAGGCTTAGTCTCTCACCCAATCCTCTTCCACGGGACTTCACGGTTGGAGGTCTGCTTTATGTGATTTCACAGAACTGTGATGCTCAGGGTCCCCTAAGTGGCAATTAGCCATGCAGAGAAGGGAACTGAGCTGGACTGACCCCCAAACCCATCAGTCTTCAATGCAAAATGACAGGGAAGGTGTTTGGGGTCTGAGGATGGGGATACACCACCAGCTCAGGACCTTCTAGACACATGAAGGGGCATAGGTATTAGAGTGCGTGGCAGGGACCTGAGGTATAAAAACCACAGAATGTGGACCTGGGACTTTTTCTACTGCAGTTGTTGCTATGGGATTGTTGCTATGAAGGGGTTGTTGTTAGTGAAACATGGCTTGGATGCGGCAGCAATTTTTCTTGATAGAATTCTCCTTGTGCCTAACCCATCCATTGCTGTTTTCAAACATCTCCTCTGTATGTGTTATCATTTTGCAGGCACTAAAACTGAAACCCACAGTGAACCCCAGTGATAACGGCTCAGAAGTGTCTCTGCCCATCGTAGGGCAGGAGTCAGGGCAGACCACCCCGTCCTGCAGTTTGGAAGAGAATGTTCCACTCCTCATTGAGAAGGCGGCATTACCCAGGCTAGAGAGGCAGCTGGCTGTGTCTAGCTGTGATTCATTTTAATTGGACATCGACTGGGGGTTGGGGTGCCGCAAACAACCTAGAGAGGAGATGGAAGGCAGAGGTGACCTTCAAATCCAGGGCAGGCTCAAGATCAAGCCCACAAGACTGCCTTAGCTGGGTTGGGAATCAGTCAGTATTGAATGCTGAATCTATAGTTGGCCTCAAAGCACTCACCCTGCTTCTCACAAGCTGGGTAATATGTGACTAGGGACACAGACAGTCTAAGTCTCAGTTTCCTTATCTGTCAAAGATAGACAGACAGACAGACACACACACACACACACACACACACACGTATGATGTATGTTATGTATGTATGACCTCTGTAAGTATTTTTTCTGATGGGTATTCCATGTGGTAATGTCCTCTGGAATACAGGCAAGGTACCCCTGGAAGCTGATGGTGGCTGCTCCTAATTGCCACCATGCCCCACCATTTTCCACAATTAAAACCGATGACAACGTGTATGTCATTCCGATGATGGACACTGGCCTTTTATTCACCAGACCCAACCTGGTATTGTGGATCGCTACTGGGCACCAGTCTCCAAGATAGCTTTTGACGATATCAGTTCCCTTGTGCCTAGATCTCATCCACGCAGGAGAAGCAGCAGTGTGGGCGAGGGTGAGTCAGCCCAAATTCACTTAAGGAAAGTTGGAGAAATGGTAAGAGGGAGAGGGAAGGGGGGAGAAGATGAGACAAGTAGAAAAGAAAGGACAGAGGGAAGAAGGAAGGAGATGGTGCAGCAAGAAAGGGAGGGGAAGAGGGCAGGCTTGGTGACTTCTCACAGGTTGTGGCACCCTTGGTGACATTTGCGAGCCATTGGCCCCTCTTAGGTTCAAGACATCTGGCAGGACTTGGCCACATTTGCTATGAATGAATTTTAGCAATGGTGTTCTAAAGGATCAGTCTTCACCGCGCGTGGTAGTTAGCCCACACATTCTTGTTCGGTGGCGTCACACCTGTCATTCCCGAGATCATATCACAGGGCAGGCCAGGTCTGTCTTGCCCTGTGCTGTGTCTCCAGTGCTGCCACACACAGAGGCTTGAGAATGTTTGCCGAATGAGGCAAATCTCAGGAGTGACAACAGAAAACTATGTTGGAAAAAAAGGAAAGAGAAATAGAGAAAACGATTTGTGATTAGAAGCTGGAGACTCTGGCCATGGGCTTATAGGTTACGTACTCAGTGTTTGTAGCAGTCACAAATTACCTGGGCCTCAGTAACAAGCAGCCCCCACATTTTGGAATCGTACGTAGTGAACTGTTTGGTGTCGTGTTTCATGCTTCATGTTCACTGTGGTTTGGGCTGTGGGACAATTTTGTGAATTTATTCTTTTAACAACACAAGGAGCTCCCTGGAGGCCTGATCTCTGTCTAGGACTCTATGAAAGAGGTGGAGAAGCCGGGTGGTGGTGGCACATGCCTTTAATCCCAGCACTCAGGAGGCAGAGGCAGGTGGATCTCTGTGAGTTCGAGACCAGCCTGGTCTACAAGAGCAAGTTCCAGGACAGGCTCCAAAGCTACAAAGAAACCCTGTCTTGAAAAAAAAAAAAAAGAGGTGGAGAGGCTGGGGTAGGTGCTGCACTGGCTTTCACAGTCCCCTAGTTTCCCCTGAAACCAGAGCCTGTTACATCTGATGCCATTTGACAGGCTAAGGGTAGTCACCTGATGTCCTGGTCATCCTTAACTGTCAACTTGACACAGCCTAGAGTCATTGGAGAAAGCTCAGCAGAAAACTTCCCTCCATCAAGCTTCCCTTGAAGGCATTGTCTTCATTGTTACTTGATGGAGGAGGACCTAGCCCACTGTGGGTAGCACCATCCCTAGGCAGCTGGTCCTGGCCTATAGAAGAAAGCTAGCTACGCGTGAGCCACCAATCAACATTTCTGCTTTAGCTCTTGCCTTAAGTCCTGCAGACTATATATAACCTGGAAGTGTGAGCCAAATAAACCCTTTCCTCCTCAGGTTGCTCTGGGTCAGGTTGTGTCAACACAGCAGCAGAAGGCAAACTAGAACATGTGCTAGTCCCAGAGAAGGGACCCAGAGAGGTGCAATTCTACCTAGCTTCCTGGTAGGGAACAATTCTAGAAACATCCATCAAACAGTGCCAATGAAAACCACAGTTCTTAAATGTTCTTTTAATTAGTTGTGTATGTTTCATAATCAAATATTTTATGTAACTATAGGTATATGGATTCTCTGCACAGAACCAGGTGATCTCACATCAGGGACCTCTTGGCACCAAGCTTAGGCTGCCCTTGGAAGGGACAGGACACTCTCATAAGTCTGTCACCAGTCCTGCATGGCCTGCTTCATTCATTCTGGTTTGGTGTCTGACTGCTGAGATCCAGTAAAGGGCATAGTTCCCACACTCAGTTTAAAGAGTTTATCTTTTTTTCTTGTTGTTTTAAATAATGTGTAAGGTGTGTGTGTGTGCGTGCGCGCGCCTGCGTGTGAATGTGTGTGCTCAAGGAGGCCAGAAGGGGGCATTAGATCCCATGGAGCTGGAGTCACAGGTGGTTGTGAGCTGACAGGGTGTAGGAACAGAACTCAGTTCCTCTGCGAGAGCAACAAGTACTCGCCACAACACAGGGATACCTCCCACTCCAAACTCCACACTCAGGCACACCTCCCACTCCAAACTCCACACTCAGGCACACCTCCCACTCCAAACTCCACACTCAGGCACACNAGGCACACCTCCCACTCCAAACTCCACACTCAGGCACACCTCCCACTCCAAACTCCACACTCAGGCACACCTCCCACTCCAAACTCCACACTCAGACACACCTCCCACTCCAAACTCCACACTCAGACACACCTCCCACTCCAAACTCCACACTCAGGCACACCTCCCACTCCAAACTCCTGTTGCAGGATGATTGACACTCTGTGCTTACGCGGGGTTGGCTGGTACTGCTCACCCAAGATAAGAACCTCCCAGAAAACCCCCTAACAGCCTGCTTTCCTGGATCTAAAAAGGGAAAACCTGGGTCAGTGTCCAGTTCAGTAAGAAGGGAGGGGGCCACATCTGAGCCAGAGCCCGTAGAACGACAAGGAGACTCAAAACCGCCTGCACATTTTGGTTCAACAAACCAGATGGTGAGCCTGTAAACTCCAACCTATTACCGAGAAGACAGAAGAAACCCATTTAAACAGCTGTTTTCATGTCCAGCCAGCACAACACTGATGAAAATGAGAATTAGAGTCACTTAAAGGAGGATTCTTTCAGCAAGAGATGTCTTTGGTTACACGGATCAACATCCTCAGTTCGGTCCAGCCGTGGAAGAAAAGTAAGAGTCCCCCAGCAGCCTTTGAAAAAAATGCATGTCTGAAAGCCAGGCTGTGAAATGGCCTCTGTCTCCTCCCGGGCCTTTGAAAGCCATGCATTAATTCGTATGTCACATCATTTCTCTGCATTCCAACTGCCATGTGCCATTTGCCCTTGGAAGGAAAAAGAGAAGAATTCTCCAGAATGTCTGCTTGTGTGAGTGTCGCTGTCATTTACAGCTATGCTTTGTTTTGTGGGTATCCGGGTGTTGTGTGTGTGTGTGTGTGTGTGTGTGTGTGTGTGTGTGATGGATGTAGTGTTTTCTCATTCGTACAAGCCCCCCAACATGAGCTGAGTTCAAATCCCTCCGACAAGCTTTCCATGTAAGGGACCCCCATATACACAAATTAATGTGATGGCGTCCCTCAGTTTCCCCAGGACGGAAACACCAGGCCATCCTTCATCTTCTCTCTCCTCCTCCCGTCCACAGTCTGGGACCAACTCTCCCAAGAAGTCTCCTTCTCGTCCTCTCAGTCATCAGTGGCAGCTGGACGTGAGTCTGAGGCGTGTGTTTTCCATTTGAGATCTATCCGCATCTGGGACTCAGTTAAGTTGATTGGGAAGTCCTGTGTTTCCGATCCAAAAACACCAAACAAAAATTGGGAAAAGAAGCGGATTTTTGGACTCCTTCTTTCAGTGTGGACTCTTTAAAAAAAATCTGTTCAAGTTAGCTCATGAGAAAAAGAGAAAAGAGTCGGGAATGAGACCAGTGAATGTGGCGTTGACTTGGCTAGGCGCTGGCTCAATCCACCGCCGCTGTCTCGTTGGGTGCGGGCCTCCCAGCTAGGCCATGATTGGATTATTGCATGGAGAGGCCGAGGCTGGATTCTTCCTCTGGGTCTCTGTTACTCTAGGATTCCTGCCCAGGAAAAGTCGGAGTCGGATGAATGAAGAGACTGCTGAAACCACCGGGAAATTAAACCAGTGCAGAGCGCCAGCCGGAGCCGAGTTTGGCTGGCTTACGTTTTCAGGCTAAAAGGCTGGAACTTTATCTTCTGCTGAAGAGGCTTTGAAGATATTTGGGCTAAGAAAGCGTGAGGACGGAGGATGTGGTTTGGTTGGTCGAGAGCTTGCCTGGCATGAGTACGGCTCCGGATACGTCCCTGGGATAGCTTAAACCAGTTCAAGTGGCACAGCCCGTAGTCCTAGTACTTAGGAGGTAGAGACAGGAAGATCAGAAGTTCAAGGCCATCCTAAGCTATGTAACGACGTTAAGGGCAGCCTGGGCTACATGAGGGGAAAAAAAAGAGTGCAATGAAACTTTCTTTGCTTTCAAAAATCCCTGGAGACTGGTATCTAGCTAACATACCCCAACAGAGAAACGTCAGTTCGGGCATTATTTACAATGCACATTTCTATGTGAATTTAAAATATCTTTTTAAATTTAAAAATAACTGAGCTCACTAGTTAAACTTTTATCTCATTTATAATATAATGAGCAATGTCATTCTTTTGTTCGTTTTTAATAGCCAATACCCACACTTAAAATGATATCTCATTTTGCTGGGGCTAGGCATTGTGGCACACAGTTTTAATCTCAGTACTTAGGAAGTAGAGGCAGGTGGATCTCTGTGAGTTCCAGGCCAGCCGGGCTACATAGTGAGACCTTCTTTCATATATATTTTTAAAAATGAAAAATAGGCATTTTAAATTTGATCTCATAAGCACTCAAAAATTTTATTATTTAAAAAAACACCATCAAGTATTTAAAATAGGTCTTTGGGGGACCATTTTTATTTGATTTTATTTTTGAGATGGAGTCTAAGTATCTTAGGATGGCCTTGACGTCTTGCTTTGTAGCCCAGGTTGGTTTTGAACTTGTGGGCTTCCTTCCTCAGTCTCCTTTGTGCCGGGTTGAGCAGGTATTGCTGCCATGCCCAGTGATGCAGAATTGTTTGTTGTTGTTTCCAGAAAGATTTACCCCTAGAGTCGTGGTACTATTTAAATCCAATAGTTAAGTCGACCATTTAATTTCTAAGGCAAAACAAGCCACGTGTGAGCACATAGACATGTTTTACTGTAAATCACGCGAGCTGTGTACGTCAAACACTCCTGTTCTCAAAATTACCATTCCAAATTTTAGAGACGGCGTATCTGTACTGCTTATACACAATAGTTGTCCCTTACAATCCCAGTTGCTGACCAGGGCAACACCCTCAGCAAGATCTGAGTTCAAGACACACCACCTCCACCAGGCCTGCGCGAGCGACATCACCTAGTAATCCTGTACATAGCGGCAGCTTGTACCTGGCAGAGATCCCTCAGGGGTTAAAAGAGGTAATACAATATGTGGTGTTCACTGCGCTTTTACAATTTATTTTGGAGCCCGGGTTAGAAAAAGGAAGAATGACATGAAAACACCGAGGACCACGGAATTTCTGGAACTCAATAAAATACCCAGTGGCTTTTTATTCAATGGCCAAAAAAATAACCTACCCAGGCATTCTTGAGTCTACTTCCTGGCAAATGAGGTTTGATCCACCAAGTCTGCTATTGGAAAGTTCATCACAGCGTTTGAAACCCTTCCCTAGGAAAATGGAATTTGATTTCTGTGGCAAAAAAAAAAAATCAAAATTTCCAATTGAGTTTATCTCAGCTTTGGGGACACAGTCAGCCATGCGCTGTCCCATGAGGGTCCCTTGGAGGCTTAGAACACTGTTGTAGGCAGCATCCATCAAGGGCCTCATGCGTGTCGGGCTCGGTGCTGAGCGAGCACGGGCAGAGTCATTTGTTCCAGCATGCATATGAGAACCTCTGGGACCCAGCAAACCCAACCCCTGACTGGTTAGCAGTAAGCTGGAGGTTGGTGCCACCTGATGCCACCTGGGTATTTACCCACCTGCGGCCTATCTCACTTGAAGCCAGAGCTCGGCTGTTCTGCTAGCCTAGCCAGAAAGCTGGCTGGGGTATCCCCTCGTGTGGCTAGGTTCCGGGTGGGCCACCACACCTACTTGACATTCGTGATTACACTGGGATCTAAACTCCAGTCCTCATATGTGCGTGGCAGGGGTGGTGGCCCACGGAGCCATCCCCACAGCCCTCAAGGCATTAAAACTTTGAATTACATTTATTTACTTATACATTGTGTGTGGGGAGGGGACTTACGCATGCCATGACACGTATGTAGAGGTTGGGGAACAGCTTGTAGGAGACGGTTCACTTCCTCACAGGTGGAGCCCAGGGATCAAACTCAGATTGTCAGGTTGGCAGCAAGCTTCTTTGCCCACTGAGCCATCTTGCCAGCCTTCGATACACTTTTGACTCTTTTGGTTTCTGGTGGTGTCAGCAGGCTGCAGCCTTACCATGAGAGAAGCATCTGGTCACCTAGCAGCCAGGGCAGCCTACCAACCATTCCAACCTATTTGCTGCTGCGTTCTGCCGGCTGGGCTCCTTCTGATTTAGTCAACCCTTTGAGATAATGATAGAGTCACCTACTGTCATAACAGAGAGTCCTTCCCACAGGCTCCCACCTCTACTCCAGTTAGCATTGCACACTGAGGACCTGTGTTGAGAATAAAACTTTGGGGGCGGGGTGATGGTGGTTCACCGTGTAAGTGTGCTTGCTGAGCAAGCATGAGGACCCAAGTTTGAGTCCCAGACACTCAAGGTTAAAAAAAAAAAAAAGCCAGTCAAGGTCACATGTGCCCGCAACCCCAGGACTGGGAGGTTGCAGGGTGGAAGTGGAGGATTGCTGGGACTTATTGGGTGCAATATGGCTTCAGGTTCAGTGAGAGACCCTGTCACATAGGAATAAGATAGGGTGTGAAAGAAGATACACACACACACACACACAGATATAAATGAGTTTAGAATGACTTACATATGCACAGGAATACAAGCTAAAATTTGCTGAACAAAGACTGGGACTAATTGTGTCTTTTCCTGGCACCTCGTTGCCCTCCCCAGCGCTGACGCAACAGCTCTCCTGCCAGCATTTATCAGACATGTTATAAACTTTTTGAGTCTAACCCTCTGCTTGTGTCCTTTCCCTGCAGGCCCAACTGTGATGCTGTGACACCTGCTGGCTTTGCTTACTGTCCTCAAAGGGAGGTTTCTCTAAGAAGACATTTCCAGCTGGGTTTGAGTCCTCAGAATAAACAAGGTGGCGGCAAAAGAACGTTTTCAGCCAAAGGAACAGAGTGGCCTTAAACCTAGAAACAAGGACACAAATTCTTGAGGAAAGGGAAAGAGGTGACAGAGGTCCAGAGAATGGCCAGGTGGAGCACTGATTCCAAGACCATTCTCTAAAGAACCTTGATCCTGCTCAAATGTTCCTCATGGCGCATCTTGGATGGCCGGAGTCACCCTGTGGCCTGACAAGACCTCCTTCCGCCAAGGTCTGTCTCTCAGGCCACAGACCTTCCTGACTTGTGGCTTCCCTAGACCAGGGACACTGCTGGGCTTCATGTAGACACAGAGGAACCAGAGGAACCTTGGTGGGGAGCAGCCATTCTCAACATCCCCCCACCCAGTTTACAAGAGACAAAGACGGAAAGTGAGTCTCACGTTTTTCCCCTCCCTGCTTCCTAAAAATTCTCTGGACTTGTAATGCTGCTCGTATTTCAAGCTCTCTCTTCTGTTCCTTTTTCCTCTACTTAAACCAATCTTAGAGAGCTGTAAACGGCCTCTGATGCTATAAACTGCCCTGTAAACCCTGTTTTTATAGGTTTAATTGCCCCTCTTTACAGCACTGTGTGCTTGAGTCCCCAAATGCTTCACTCTCGAAGGACAAGTTCACATTCACAAGGGTCCGGGCCAACCCATGATGGGGGTTTTGAGCTCCAGGAGCCCACGAGGCACCTGGCCCAAGCAATTTCTTTCTTCTCAGGAAGCTCCAACTTGTACAGGCCCCAAAAGGTGGTATGTTTCTCAAAGACAAAGGAACCACTTTGACCAGTGACCTACAACCTCCAAGGCACTGGGTCAGTTCTTGTTTAAAAGAACTTTGACAAAAGAGGCCACAACAAACAAACAAAGACAAAAGCCACAGGCTTTAAATGTTTATTTACGTATGTATTCTGTAAAAGAACCTTTTTACATTTATTTCTCTGTGTGTGTGTGTATGCACACATGCGCGTGCATGCAAGCATGTCTCAATAGTCATATTGAGGTCAGAGAACATCTTGCAACAGTTGGTTCTCTCCTCATACTGTGTGGGTCCTGGCAGTCACCTTGGGTCTTCAGGCTTGGTGACAAGCTCCCTTACCCATTGATTCATCCCATTAGCCATTATTTATTTATTTATTCATTTTTTTTTAAAGATAAAATATCATTCTACAGTCCAGGCTTGCTTGAGACACACTGTGTAACCCAGACTGGCTGCAAATTTACAGTAATCCTGTTACCCCTGCCTCTCGAGTCCTGGAATGATAGTCCTATACTATTATGCTCCATTTACACTTGATTTTACAAATAAAGTTTTATTGGGACCAGGGCCATGATGAGTGGTGTGACACCAGGCTGAGATCCACAAGGGCAAGCTCGATTTTGTCTTTATTGTGACTGCTGAGATTTTCCTTACCAAGGGTTCTGTGCATTTTTGTAATGTTAAAGACACTGCAATAAGATATCATTTGTGTAGCTCATGGTAGGTTCTACACCAGCATAAATTCGAAGCTAGGAAACTGCATCTCCTGCCTCACTCTCACACTGGCCCCATCACAAGGCAAGTCTCTCTGCAGCAATCCATTCATCCCAGCTGACTTCCGAGATGTTTAGAAATCATGCCCATGAGGCCACAGTTCCTTCCAGCTGTACTCATGACCACTTTGTGTGGTAGTAGTTGGGGGAAAGTATTCCTGAGATGTCTCAGCAGCTCAGGACAGAGAGTATACAGTTTCTCTGTGTAAATCAGCCTTAGAGATCCTCTGTGGGCACCGGTGTCATCAACCTATACTCCTCTACTCCACTGCTTCCTTATATTGTCATAGTTCAAAGCCCTGCTAGGGCTCCTTCTCAGACATCTAACATCCATGTATCCATTTACTCCCATCCCATCCATCCATCCACCCACCCATCCATCTGTCCATCCATCCAT
>JAQHUG010000089.1:291782-338333 GCA_028555095.1 Dicrostonyx torquatus | reverse complement strand
AGGAGGAGGAGGAGAAGAAAACCAGACAGACCTTGGGTATCTCTGCCAGTCACTGGCTGTGCAGCTGCGGGTGAGACACTCTTCTCTGGTCATAGCCAAACCCAGCATTTATTAAGGCCTCTTTCCTTAGAAGGCTATGAACAGTGAGTTGATGAGGTTCTGGTCCAGTTTTCCCAAATCTGAGGCAGAGAGGTTGGCATCCACCAGTGCTGAACACACATTTCCCCATCCTTCTCCTATTCAGCATCCCACTGGAGGCCTTTACCATCTGAGCCTCCAGCTGGTTGTCCCCCCCCCATAGACTTTCCTCTTATGGAAGACAGTCAGTGCCTGGGAACAGTATGGAGCGAGAGGTGGATGAATTATATTCAACCTCACTAGGTACCTGAGGTGTCCTCTTGGCTGTGCTGTCTTACGCGGAAAAACAGGGCTGCTCATGGCAGCTGAGAGTGGAGTCTGGGATGCTGGCTGGAGTGGAGCTGGGATGCTGGGAGTGGAGTCTGGGATGTTGGGAGTGGAGCCTGGGATGTTGGGAGTGGAGTCTGGGATGCTGGGAGTGGAGTCTGGGATGTTGGGAGTGGATCTTGGATGCTGGGAGTGGAGTCTGGGATGTTGGGAGTGGATCTGGGATGCTGGGAGTGGAGTCTGCCATGTTGAGAGTGGAGTCTGGGATGCTGGGAGTGGAGTCTGGGATGCTGGGAGTGGAGTTCAGGATGCTGTCTGTGAAGAAGGCCCTTTGCTTTGGACTTTGACCTCTGTGCACTGTTTTGGTTCAGCTCTTCTGTGTTGTTGCTTTTGCTTTGCTTTGTTTTTCTGGGCCATCTAGTGACCATGACACCCACAATCAGGCTGAATCCAGCTCTGGTTTACTTCTTTCTTGTGTGTGTGTGTGTGTGTGTGTGTGTGTGTGTGTGTGTGTGTGTGTGTTTATGTCTGTGGAGACAGAGGATAGCCTAAGATGTCACTTCTTGGAGCCATCTACCTTGAGTCTTGGGGGTTTGGAGTCAGGATCTCTCACTGGCCTGGAGCTTACCAGAGATCTGCCCAGTTCCACCTGCCTGGTGCTGGGATGGCAAGAGTACCACTGTGCTTCATTTCCTGTATTTGTTTGTCTTCCCCATGTGCGCTGCAGGATTGAACTCAGTCCCTGTGACTGTAAGACAAGCTCTTTCCCGACTCCTCCTTTCTTTTCTATAGCTTACTTCTTCCTTGAGACCTAATGGATCTGCCCACCATGAGTGAGATTCTGAACCAATAGTCTTAAATTATATTTATTTTTTAAGTGATGTATGTGTGTGTGTGTGTGTGTGTGTGTGTGTGTGTCAAGGTCCATGTACTGAAGTCAGGAAACTACATGGGGCAGGCAGTTCTCACTTTCTGTTAAGTAGGTCCTGAGGATTGAATTCAGTTGTCTGTCTTGGTCACAAGCCTATTTATCTGCTGAGCCATCTTGCCTGTCCCTAGTCTTGTGGTAACTCACCCTTCTAAGAACCGGCACTTTCCGAGCTGCCGTCTGTCACACGGGTGAAGGAGTGTCTGGTTGGTCCCTGTGCCTCCCCTCAACAGAGAAGCTGTTTGACAAATGAACATTGAGAAGCTGTTCAGAACTGCTCAACTGTAAACAGTGTGAACTTGTGTCCTCAGACTCCCAGAGGCTGAGTGACCTTGGAGGGAAAAGCCTGCCTCATGGAGACGTCAAGCTAGACTCTGAGAAGAACTTTCAGAGACTGGGAAGGAAGAGCCTTGTCCCATGGGGAGAAACACCCTGCATCCCTGGAATGTTATGGGCAGTGTGAACCTTCTCAAATGTGGATACATCAGGGTGTGCTTGTGGAGAGAAGGGGATAGGGAACCGAGAATGCCCCTCCGTGCCTACAGGCCCCAGAAATCCTGCTGAAGCTCCAGCCAGAAGCTCTGGGCCTCCTCGCCTCTCCCTCCCACTACATTTCTCACAGCTGTCTCTGTGTTTCAGAGTCCACATCTCTGCCAGGGACGCTATTTTGGGATTTGTGGGAACTGGTAGCTTTTAGCAAATAAGAAGTCCAGAGAGCTGACCCCCCTTCCTGCTCCAGGGCCTCCCAGTCCTCTCCAAAGGCAGGAAACCAAACAGGCTGCCCTGGGCCCAGGCCCCGGGCTTGTGTAAGCTGGAGGGTGCCCAGGCTGTTCGCAGAGAGCCCTCATGGCTGGCAGAAGGCATCCCAACTACATTACCATTAATGTCATCAGGGTGGTGCCCGGCAGGATCTGGACACGTGGGGAGGCAGGTGGTCTTTCTTGTGATTAGGACATGGTGTGTGGGGGGAATCACAGGATACAGTGGGAGAGTGCAGATACAGGACATGGGGCCTCAGGATCAGGACACAGGAGCCTGGGTTTAAGTGGGGTAGCATAGAGGTCTTAGGGGTGTACACAGCTGAGTTCACACTGCTCGGGGTACAGTTGTGTGTCAATGTGTCCTTGTAACACGTGATTTTCTTGATCTGCTGTGGCAACTGTCTCTGTGGGTTCACTGGTGACCTCACCATGTCTACATTTCCATGATGACCCCACGTTTATGTGTCTTTTCACTGTGCTCTGGAGAGAATCTTTAAATTTGGCCCACCAGGTTTGTCAGTAATAATATGTCATTGCATAAAGCCAGGAACAAGATAGTCACAGTGGTGCAGGCCTGTGAGCCCAGCACTTAGGAGGGGAAAAAAAAAAAAGCCGGGCGGTGGTGGCGCACACCTTTAATCCCAGCACTTGGGAGGCAGAGACAGGCAGATCTTTGTGAGTTTGATAGTCAGGCATTGAAGTACAGTCTGGGCTATACAATGAGACATTGTGTCCAAAAGGAAAATCAAACATCAAGGAATATATATATATATATATATATATATATATATATATATATATATATAATTTATGTTACTTGTGGAAACCAAAGCTAGAGAGCAGAAGATCCAGCAGACATATATTTGACATGTTATACACAGCATAAAAAAATGATGGCATAAGAGAGATAACCATAGGTAATATATGTACAATATCGTATATTGTACAAAACCACAGAGGAGTGACCCTACCACAGGGAACCATTGTTAACACACTGCATGTGCTTTCTAGCTGTGTCCAATTCAAATACACAGAATCAAGGATGGTGTCAGTATTAGTCACCCACCTCTGAAAACTCCATACCGGTAAACCGAGGTATGGCTGGCAGTGGTGACTCACACTTTTCATCTGGAGCTCGGGAAGCAGAGGCAGGCAGATCTCTGTGAGTTTGAGGCCAGCCTGGTCTACACAGTGAGTTCCAGGATAACCAGGGCTACATAGAGAGACCTTGTTGCAAAACAAATTCAAGGAGAAAAATTGTGCTGGTATATACTCTAGATATATAGTCTACGTACACAAATGAGCAAATAGTGGATATATTACATAAACTACAAGTGAGTGAATGTTTGAATATGTTTCTAAGCTTTCTCAGAGGGGTCATAAGTCAAGCTAAGAGCCACATTCCCTGCAGTAGGGCCATCCGGTGGATACAGTTTCATAAGCCTTTTTATTATGTATAATGAGCCACCCTGTCTGCAGATAGCTGACCACAGTCACTTGGTGTTTCATTTCCTAGGCAACACATAGAAAATCTGACCCATAGCCCTCTCTGGACTATTTAGATCATTTATGTGCATGCATTGCAAACAAAACTATAATCTACATACCTCTTAGTGTGAGCCGAGAAGCAGAATTCGTGGGTCAAAGGGTGTGTTTATGTAAATGGCTTTCAACACCCAGGTGGTGTCAGGTACTAACATGAGTGACTTTTCTATTTCCTGTGACAGAAAATTTGACAGAAGAAGCCTAAAGGAGGGGAGGGTTTGTCTGGGCTCCTGGTCTGAGAAGATTCCATTCGTCAGTGGTGGAGAACACACTGAAAAGTTGAAAGCCACCAGAGTGTGTGGCCAGGACCTTTCAGTCTCCACAGAATAGGAATGTATCTCAGGCTAGGACAAGCTGGCACTATGACCCATGAGTCCAGCCCCAAATGGCCCTACATCTGGCAGCTAGATGCCTAACCATGCCCAAAAGATTCAGCAACCTCTCAGAAAAATGTCAGCAGCAGGGGAGCGCACGGCACAGTACCAAACAGTGGTGGTAGCATCCGGTTAGTTGCTGTCAGTTAGAGGAGAAGCTCCGGGTTTGCCTGCATCCCCTCAAGACATCCAAGGCCTTAGGTGAGAACAGAGCTGGGTGTCCCTGGAAGGTTTTACTACTAGTGTTGTGGCCAGCATGGCTCCTAGAAGCATCAGTCCTCTTGAGGCAGCTGCCCTTCAGACCCATCCTTCCAGGAAGGATAGATGGCAGGACTCAGGTGTGGCGCCTCGACTCCAAGCACCTTCCATCCGAACCTCCTCAGTAGCTCACAGCCCTAATGTGTGAACATTGATTTCTGGGAGTCCAGGATGATTTACATCCAATTTCCCATCGATGATACATCATTGATCTCCAAGGCTGCTGAAATATTTACTAGGAACAGCAGTGCTGGAAGGTCCTTGGCCAGGGCCAGTGAACACAAGGATGAGAGATGCGGGGAAGGATGCTGGGAAGGGATAAGATTCCAGGGAATACTGTCCAAGCCATCCTGGAACATAATGGAGATGGGAAACCTGGAGTCCCAGACCTGGTGCCGGGAGGGGAATGGAACCCAGAGAATTTCTTCCTGTTCTCAATAAATGGTACCCAGGGCACCTCCTCAGATTGGCTGCCCAGGACCCATCCCTCCCATAGGACCCCTCATTATGCTCAGCCCATCACAATACTGAATCCCTCCTTTTAAGTTACTATTCACATACAGTTTTAAGAACACCTCTGAATGTTCCAAAACCACAATGGGGACATAAACCAGTGTTTGCCCACAGGCATGTCTAGAACTGGGGATGTGGAGACCCTGGAGTTCCACACTCAGCTAACCTAGTCAAGTGGGTAAGCTCTGGGTCCAGGTGCACACGCATGCACACACATGAACACACACACAATCTGAACACACCAGCAGCTTCTACCCTTGGCAAACATGTATCGTAGCTATGCTGTGCTCTCTGAACACGTCTCCCACTTGGGTGCGGGCCCAGGAATTCCGCACTTTGCTTGGCCCAGCTCAGAAGTTTCTGGAATTTACCTATCCTAACCAAAGTTACTGCTGGACTTCCTGCTTGACAGGTCTATCATGACACCAGCCCTTGATCCTCCCTGGGGACACCTGGGGGCCCTAGTGTATCCCAGAGACCCTTGATGAGGTCTGAGGCTCGCCAGCACCCCGGTCAGCCTCACCCATGTCACAGGGAAATGTTTTAGTTGCAGCCAAGATCTCACCTGCCCTGTTAGGTTTCCTCTCCTGCACAGAGAATTCTCTCCTTTGTCCTCACACCAAGCCCTGTTCACACCTCTGCTGAAAGTTCAGTTTCTTTCCCTTGTTTTTATGCTGATCTCCCAGAGAACAGAGACCAGCTGGGCTGCTGACAAGCAGTACTGTGACTGTTCAATAAAAGGAAATTGCGGCAATTACTGTTTCTGCGCTGCAAGACTGAGCAGAGGCGCCGTCCATCAACACACAAACAAGCAGGGCCAGGAGCTCCTGTGGGGCTACCATGAGCTACCTGATCTTGCTGATGCTAAGAGACCACTGGCAATGGCCCGCTCAGTGACTTTCTATCCCATGGACGGGCAAGAGGCCACCTGTCAATCAACCTTGGCTCCCACTTCCCTGATTCTGACATCATGTAGTACTTAGAATGAGCTTCTTTAGGTTCATTTGGGCACCGATCTTCAGCACATATCATTCTTATACATTACAGAAAAGCAAACTACAGCCAGGTGTGCTGGTTCATGTCTGTACAGTGCCCAGGCGTCTGAAGCAGGAGGATTGCTATGAGTTTGTGCACAGCATGGGTTTTTAGACATTACGGTCCAGAGAGAGATTTTGTCTTTTAAAAGGCTATTTGCCAGTAGAGGCAGAGCCTGTGTATTCCTAGGTAAGTCAGTCACGCCCTCTCCAAGGCATGGCATCCCATACAAGAATATTTGGGCATCATATACAAGAATATTTGGGCATCACATATAAGAATATTTGGGCAGCCCAAATTGGATGCCATTGGCAGTATTTTTTTTTTTTATTAAGAGGACACAAAGTTGGATGGATTCTGAAGTGGAATGAATCTATGAGGACTTGAGGGAAGGAAGAATATGATCAAAATACACTGTATAAAATTCTCAAAGAATTAATAAATGTTATTTAAAAGTTATAAATGAAATAAAAAGGGGGCGGGAAGATAAGATGGCTCAGTCAGTAAGGTCACCTGAGTTCCATCCACTGAACTCTTTTAAAAAAAAAATAAAAGGTAGGTGTGATGCTGTGCACTTGTCATCCCAGCACAGGGGAGACAGATGGACAGAGACAGAGGGCTCTCTCCATCCTCACTGGCCAGTCAGTCTAGCCCAATCTCGAGCTCCAGTGGGAGACCCTATGTCAAAAAATGAGGAGGGAAGAGATGGAGGAGGATATACAGTTTCTACTTCTGGCCTCTGTACACCCCCCCCCATACATACATACATACACACACATACACACATACATACACATACACACACACACATATATATATGAACACAGATACACATAAACCACACATATTTATGTGCACATGTGAAAACAGATACACACAAACCACACACACACGTATATATATATATATGCACATGTAAACACAGATACACATTTATCAGTTACACAGAAGAAAAAATTGAAAAAGAAACAAAAAAGAAATAAGAAAAGTAAGAAAGGAAGGAATGAAGGGAGGAAGGAAACACTCTTTAAATACATAGGCTATGAATTTCTCAAAGTGACCTAGGCTCTCAGTATCGACATTTTTCAGTCTCCATTAAGGTGATTCAATCTATCAGAAGGAAGGGTTTCATTGTCTTCTCTAGGATTTTCTCCTAGGTGTCTCATTCCCGTTCTCAATGTACCAATGCAGGCGTTTATTTTCTTTCTTTCATTCTCTCTCTCTTTCTTTCTTCTCTCTCTCTCCCTCCCTTTCTTTCTTTTTTACTTTTATTTATTTATTTATTTTTGGTTTTTCGAGATAAGGTTTCTCTGTGTAGCTTTGGAGCTTGTCCTGGAGTTCTTGTAGGCCAGGCTGGCCTCGAACTCACAGAGATCTGCCTGCCTCTGCCTCCACAGTGCTAGGATCAAAGGTGTGCACCACCACTCACTGACTGCTCCACAGTGCTGGGATTAAAGGTGTGCGCCACCACTCACCTTGATCCTGCTGGAAGATCCCAGAGCAATCATTTCACAGGACACAGAGTAAACACTGAGTTTAGTTACCCAGTGTGTCTCCCTGCGTAGTCAGGATACAGACCCATCCTGTTTTCTGTCTTGAGCACACTGTACGCATGTATGCATGTACACGTGTGTGCCCATGCGTGCACACACACACACACACACACACAGTAGAAAATTGCCTCATACAAACCAAGAGGTGGTGGACCCACTAACCATCCCTCACGTTAAACTGTGCTGAAAGGTCTTTTCTCCTCCACAAGGCTATGAGGTCCCAAGAATGAAGCACACTGGCTCTGAACTCCCTTGACTAGAACTTGGTGCAGGCTAGCCCAACAAGAGGAGAACCACAACTCTCCTACATGGTAGTTGTATGTACCTTCTCCTTAGCTACATTCCCAGGCCCCTCTCAAGGCATGCATTTGAGTGCTCTTGGCTCCTGGGCTGCATTTCCTATCTGTTGGGAAGGGTAGAGAGGTTTACTTCCTGGGGCCATCCTGATGGCGGGCTGTGTTTGTATTCTCCATCACCTACTGTGACCCACATGCTCTGGACATAGACATGAGTGCAAAGACACATTGTCTTCCCAGGTAGGCAAAGTGACAGAGACAGTAGCTATCACCCACCTCCACTGGCCATCAGAGTGATGAGGAGGGATTGACGTGATGCTGGTAACTGGGCCTCTTAGAGGCTCCGAGGAATGTGGACATTGGTGTAATGGTAATAAGACAGGGTAGGTGGCTGACAATTGGAACTTAAACATGCAGTGTCATTGTCCCTCTGTCTGATTCACTAACATTCATCAGCCCCACCCTCAGCCTTCTTCCCTTTCCTGGATGTGTGACAATTGTGTGTGTTTTATTGGTGCACATATATGTGTGATGGGGTTCCCATCTCTCTCTCTCTCTCTCTCTCTCTCTCTCTCTCTCTCTCTCTCTCTCTCTGTGTGTGTGTGTGTGTGTGCTTGCACGTGTGCGTAGGATCAAAGCTGGTGTCAATAATCATCGCCAATCACTCTTCCACATTATTCTTGGAGGCAGAGTTTCTCAGTCAAACCCAGCGCTCACCGATATGGCTAGTCTCATTTCCCCGCCTGCCCTGGGGTCGCCTGTCTTTGCCTTTAGGAACTTGAATCACAGGTGGGTAACCACACCTAGCGTGCATTTGCTTGGGGTTTGAGGATCTGAACTCTAGTCCTCGTAGTTGGACTTGAAGCACTTTGCCCACTGAGCCATCTCCCCAGGTCACTCCCCACAGCTATTTAGTTCTTATAAAAGAACATACTGTACTCATAACAGTCTTAGTAAAAAAAAAATAGAGACTCAGAAAAGGTCACAGTAATGAGTAGAGCAAGGACTGGAAGCCAGGCTGTCTGGCTCCCTCCCTCCCTCCTTTCTTTATCCAATGAAATACTGCAAACCAATAAAATTATCGAGGAGCATATAAGGGTGGTAAATGCCCAAAGCTGGACCTCGGAGTCCATCATCCACTCACCCAGCAGACGTTCTGGGCACTGAGGGTCCAGCAGTGACTCCACAGGGCTGGTTCAGTCCGTTGCCCTTCCCCTTGGTGCCTCCTTGTTCTTCTCTCAGAACCACATCCCCGCTAACATGTAAGCTCATGGTCAACCCTTCCTCCCCACCTGCTTCCTTCCTCCTTGTGGGACCTGGGACATAGGATAGAAACGTTCACAGTTATTCTCCCTTTTGACGCATTTAGATTTCACTTCCTCCTCTCTGTGCTCTGGCATTTCCCAGTGTCTTTAACCTTCTAGTGCACAGTATCACCCCGGAGCAATGATCATCATCAGCCAGCCTCCATCTCCTAGGTTTATTCTAAGCCACCTCAATGGCATATATATTCAACTCTTCCTCAGGAATCGTTAATCTGTCGCTTCTCATTTAATTACCACCAGCGTGGATGGTCATGTCTTTTTCAAGTTATCCTTTATCTAAACAACACTTGGGTGAATTCACTGATTCACACAGCTGGGCCATGTGTATAAGATTGACGTGTCTGTGCTCAGTAGGAGATGCATTCTTTAGACTTTCTTGGTTGTCTTTGCCAGTGTTCTATCGCTGTGAAGAGACACCATGACCAAGGCCATTCTTAGAAAAGGAAACATTTAATTAGGGACTGGCTTACAGTTTCAGAGGCTTAGTCCTTATCGTCATGGTGGAGCCTGGCAGCAGGCAAGTGTAGTGCTGGAGCAGCAGCTGAGAACTACACCCTGATCCGAAAACAGAGAGGAAGAGGCTGAGCCTGCCAGGGCTGCTGAAACCTCAAAGCCCACCCCCAGTGACACGCTTCCTCAACAAGGCCACACCTCTTCATCCTTCTCAGACAGTGCCACTCCCTGGTGACTAAGCATTCAAATACATGACCCTCTGGTGGCCATTCGTATTGAAACCACCACACCGACAGCCTAAGCTACTCAAATCTGGTTGAAATGGGTTGGTTCATCTGCTTCAAGAGCTGGATGCAGACTCTATAGCTCATCCCTACTTTTATAGAAAATTTTCCATTTCTGTCAAGTGGGTGATTGTGGAAGAAAACCATTCCCTCTTAGTGGTTATATCTGATATTTCCCATTTTATTTTTATTGGTTTATTTTAAAGACAGTGTTTCATGTGTCCCAGGTAAGCTAGAATGTACTACATAAGCCAAGGAGGACTTTGAACATCTCATCCTTCTGCCTCTACGTTCTAAGTGTCAAGACTACAGGTGTGCATCACCATGTCCAGGTTAGTGATACTGGGGCTAGAACCCAAGGCTTTGTGCACGCCAGGTGAGTGCTCTACCCACCAAGCCACATGCCTGAACCCTGACATCCGATTATCCCTGAAGGAATGTCTTCACTTCTATTCTTTAATCCTATGGACTTTCTTTTGCTTTGAAGCCCAGAGACAGTTGATTTTCTCTTAGTGGGTTTTTCCCCTCCTGGTGGGTATGTGGTACCCCGAGGAGATGGTGATATCTCCAGGTGTTTGGGATGGATGCTTGGTGAATGCCCAGGAGGCAGGATAGAGCTAGTTCTGCTCATGTCCATATGTACCCATATTTAAACACGTGTTTATTTTGAATCATGGCTCAATCTGTGACCACTTCCTCAGCTGTGGAAAATCAAGGGAGGTGCTGGGCCAGCCTTTCTGCTGCCTCCCAGGACTGAAAGAGGAGCCTGCATTGAAGTCTTTCTCTCGCTCCTCAGAGTAAAGGCAGCACTTTCTTTCAATGCTCAGAGCAGGGGCCTAAGCCATTCATAAACTCTTCTTGAACCCTCAGCTTTGCAAAGTTTGCCTTAATGTTTTTGCATGCTATTGAGCTGTGGGGAAGAACTATAAAAATCGACACCAGAATAAACTTTGAAAGACAGCCCTTGCTCAGCTGAACTGGGACCGATGCGTATCGATCAAAGGCATGGAGGGAGGGGAAGAGACCACCCTGTCTCCATTAGCGGGTCCTCACTGGACTGATGCCACTTTCTGGGTGTTTCCTAGCTGTGTCAGGCTCTCAGAGGTAGAGGCAGAGTTGTTCAAAGTGTGAACGTTCGAGACAACCTACTCCCTCATGCTAGAAAACGGGTCTCAGAGAGGTTAAGTGAGTTGCCTAGGATCCCACAGCTCATATGTGGTAGGATTTGAACTCAGGATTTCTCCAAGCACTCTGTGGTTCTTCACTGTAGGCACTAAGAACTGAATTGTCTTAGTAATTCTTTCTTCCGTGTAGTGGAGTTGTGGACCAGAAAGCCTTAGAGAAGGAAGGGAAAACACACGTTGAGTGATATTACTGTGTCCCAGGCAAATAGTAGTCAGGCAGGGGAGGACGGACTCTTCCCATGCCCAGCCAAAGCCCTCAGACAAGTGACTGGACCTTTCTCAACTTAAATTTGTCCCTGTGACAGGCAGAGAGTGGCAACCCCTCCTCATAGGACAGAGGGTTAGTGTCAACATTTGTGCTAGAATTCTCTTGTGACAAAAGACCTGACAGGGTGGCTTCAGGGGGAGGAACTTATTGGGACTCTGGGTTTCAGACAGTCCCATTCGTCATGGTGGGGAGGACTAGTGGGGCTGAATGGCTCACATCAAGGTGTCCAGGAAGAGGGAGGGGTAAGAGAAAGGAGGGAGACAGGTGGAGGAGTGGAGATGAACAGGTACAGAGAGAGAGAGAGAGAGAGAGAGAGAGAGAGAGAGAGAGAGAGAGAGAGAGAGAGAGAGAGAGAGAAGGAGAGAGAGAGAAGGAGAGGGAGGGAGTGGGGAGCACTAATGAACTCAGGCTGGAGAAAGCATCCTGTCTGCTACCTGTGTATGGAGGGAGCTCCAGGGGTGTAGTTTTCAGGAGGCTTGGCCCAGGCTGGGTGGACTTTCTCATGATGCAGTTGCCTTGCGGTCCTCCATGTTCCTCATCCATACACAGGATGCCGTGATAAGCTCATTAGCCCCTCTCCCCCCCGCAAGTCCCTCTGGTCTGTTGCCCATGCTCTGTCTGGGATGAGTAGACGGCTGTTCGTGTCTCCCTGTGAGAAGCCACACTCAGGCTCACTAGCAGTGTGCTCGTTGCTCTCCTGGGTCATTCTCTATCCTATCGCGTTGTTGGTGGAGATGAACTCCTAGCCTCTGAAGGGGAGGGTGCACAGGCCTATTATGCACAGGGAACACTTATTATGGCAGCACCCAGTCTTAACTCCCTCCCTTCTTCCTTCCATCCGAACATATTCAGCTTCATGTTGAGGAAGCAAAGACTGAAACTCAGAGAGGCCAAGCAGTTTACCCAAGTACATTCAGATCATAAATAATAGAACTTGAGCTCATAACTTCAAAAGCTGAAGTTTCTTGAAGTGACAGTATTGTATCCCAGCAACAGAGCAAAAAAACTAAGACACATCTCAAAGGATGCTGGCATGGACCCTGAGGCTACAGAGAAGCTAGTGGTCTCCAGACAACACTAACAGCTAGGGCGGGCATCCTATATGCTAATAAGCTCTGTGGTGGTTAATCTCATGCACAGGTCCATGAAAATGTTTTCAGAAAGAATTGCCTAGAATAGACAACTCTGCCTCAGAACACATGGCTCCTTCCGGACATACTAAGGTGTGTTGGGGGGGCGGGTGGAAAGTAGTGGGTTTTGCCTGTCTGCTTTCATTGTTGTTGATGAGTGCATCCACTCTGCTTCTTCTGCTACAGCCATCCTTTACTAACATCATGACCTTGTCTTCTGATTGTGAACTGAAGGTTAACTACTCTCCAGGGCTCTTCTGAACCTTCAACACCAAATGGGAGCTGATGAGTCCTCTAGTTTCATACATGGAGAAGCCACTGTGTTCTCAGCTTCTCCAGCGCCCCAACAGCTATTGTTAGACTCCCCAACCTGGATGCTATAAGCCAATCTTGCGAATCTCCTTTCTGATACTATGTTCCCCCAGAGAATCCCATCTAACACAGCCCCTCAGGGCAGTGGCTTCATAAGGGGAAAGTCCCTGGAACACTTGGCAGGGTGGCAGTGGCGAGGCCCCTCCTTTCAGAATGTGGACTGGAACCAATGGATAAGGCCAGAACTTTGGCACCTGTGTGAGTTCCCCAGGAAGGGTTGGGAGCCCTTGCATTAGGGGACTGTGTTCAGATAAGTAAGAGTCCTAGTGTAACGTGGGGCTGCCGTGGGTACCCTGTGGGTAAGGGTGTAACTGCACACACTGTTGCTTTAGTGCACACAAACTCCCTCCCTTCATTTTCCCACTCGCCCTTTATTTCACCTTACAATATTTGGACCAATATGCAATGCCAGAGATTCAGAGACATTGAGAATTATGCCCCCAAGATATACCCAGGGTTGATCCCTATCCAATGGCTGAGTCCAAGCCTAGAAATGCATTGTCCTTGGTGAGAAGTGAGCAATGATGCCCACTGAGGCTGTTCAGGACAGTTGTGGTGGTGCACACCTGTGATCCCAGCACGTGGGAGGCTGAGGCAGGAAGACCACAATTTCAAGACCAGCCTGGACTGCATAGTGAGACCGTGTTTCAAAAGACTAAGGGCTATGATGTGGGAGCTCCTTCTGTCTATGTGTTGCTTTTATTGGTTAATGAACAAAGGAACGTCTTTCCGATAGCAGAGCTATAGGGGAACAGAGCTAGGTGGGGAAAACTAAGCTGAATGCTGGGAGAAAGGAGGTGGAGTCAGAGAGAAGCCATGTAGCCCCACTGGAGACAGATGAAACTTTAGCCAGTAAGCCACAGCCACGTGGCAATACACGGATTAATAGAAATGGGTTAAATTAATATGTAAGAGTTAGCCAATAAAAAGCTAGAGCTTTGATTTAATTAATACAGTGTCTATGGAGTTATTTCGGTTTTGAGTGGCTGGGACGAACAAGCAGCTCCCTACAACAGGGCTAGAAATGTTGCTTGGTGGTAGAGCATTTACTTAGTCTTGTGTTCAACCTCCAGCCCTCCATATAGCCCAGCGGCTCTGCCTACATCTAATATATATAAATATATAGTATATGAGTATATTAAATACACGATAAACATGTGGACATTTCTTTTCTCCTGGGCCCCACTTGCCAAGCACAGCAGTACTTTGTTCAAGACACACAGGGCAGCTTAAGGGAGGCTGAAGGAAGCCAGGGGCCCAGGAGGAACTTCCGGGGTGATAATGGATGCCACATGAGGCAGCCCCACCCCCACCCCCAGTCAAGAGTGGTATTTTATAATCTTCATCTCTTACAGCAGAAAATTTATGACCGCTTCCAGCTCTGGGACTTCAAAGCCAGAATAGCGCTGCCCCCCCAACTCCTCACTGCTCCCCCCTCCACCTACCTGATTCCTTGTCTTCTCTTGCATTCCTGAAAGTCCCTTCTTTGGCATGGTGACTCCACGGCTGGGAGAGAAGGCCCCCTCAGCCTGGGGGATGGAGAGGTGGAGGATGATAATGTCCCTCCCATAAATAACCACTCTCCCTCCCCAGACCACAAGTCACTGCAGATTTAGGGAGGAGGGAATAATGGCTGTGCTTTCCCTATAGGCAGAGCTGGGGGTGTGGGGACGTGCGTGCGCATGCTTAATTTAATTTCTCTTTTCTTCTTACCCATGTACAAAGCACCTTGGGCTCCTCCTTCTGCTCCTAAGAGTTCCTTTGAAGGGATTACAGCTTGACTACAGGCGTCAGCCACTAAAGATGCTGTGGGCTGGACATTTGCTGATCCTGCTTACCAAGCCCATCCTTCAGATGAGCGAGAGAAATGTGCGCTCCCAGGGCTTTGTGGGACAACACATCACTGACCCCCAGCTATCGTCATCCATTGCCAGCCTGTACCCCATATCACCTTCTCCAGGATCTCCCTGGAGATCATTCCTTGCTCATCATGTCTGGATCTTTTTGTCTCAGTTTGGGATCCTCCACCAAGCAGATACGGAGGCCCAGGGTGGTTTTGCACAGCTTGTCAAAGGACTCTGAAGTGAAGATGAAGGAGGGAGAAGAGATGGGACCCAGCTAGCATCGAGTTGAGAGAAGCACTGAGCAGTGGACACAGCACTTGAGGGACACAGTACTGCAACATAATCCCTCCAGAACTGCTCTGAGCGTGGCTCGACAAGAATATGCTGTCCCCTGAGTTATTCTGTCAAAGACTCAAGACTCCAGGATTCAGTATCTATTGTATTTTTGTTTGGTGTATGTATGTATGTATGTATGTATGTATGTATGTATGTATATATACACTTTTTATAGTTCTTTGTATGCCAGACTGACCTCAGACCTACTATGGGAATGACCTTGAACTTCTGATCCTCCTGTCTCCACCTCCTGCAGGTGTACACCACCACATCTGGTTTATGCCATGATGGGAATTGAACCCAGGGCTTTGTGCACAATAGACAAGCGATCTCCTGACTGAACCACAGTTCCAGTCCTTAGAGCCATGGTCTGAATTACTCAGTTTGGATCACCTGTGGCCTCTTAGCTTTAGGCAGGTAGGGACCAGGAGCCTGTCCCTTGAAGCTGTGTGTCATAGTAGTAGATGAGGAGTGGACACCACGGTGCAGAGGCCAGGGAAGGACAGTTTCTAGGTGGCCATGCCTACTGCAGAGCTGGGCATGGCTGGTTAACAATGGCTAGCACACACTGGGACTTGTATGCATCAGGCAGAGCTGCTTTGAGCCGTTGTACAGGTTGCGTCCTGCCCAAGACCACTTCTCTTAGGAAGAAGAGAGGTGCTAAATCCCAGCACAGCCTTTTCTTGCCAAAAAGCTGCACCCACCCAAGGGAAGAAATGGCTCCCCTAATGTAGAAAACTGCGCCAGGCACTTGGTGTGAATTATCATTTTTAATCCTCTCAACAACCTTGAAAGGTAGGTGTGGTCCATTAAAGGTGCTCACAGAGACTCCTGTGTCTTCTTCCTGGAGGAGTCATATCCCTGGGGAAGGGCCTTGATTCAGGTGCAGGATTCAGGGGTGGAATGTAAATCCCTCCCCTCCCCCATCCCAATTCCTAATCTGAATTCTCTTGACCAATTAAACATAGTATACTTACATCCTGTAACCTCTAGAGACAGGACCTGAGAAATCTTTTGACTTTCCCTCGGCTTCCTGGAGCTATGAACCCCTCAGCTGAAGTTCCCCTCCTGTAATCTCTGGCTTGTCCCTACAGCTGAAGACAGGACAGCGGTGTCACTGGCTTCTAATCGTCTTTGAGCCACAGGTTTCAGGTAGCTTCCTCCAACTGCCATGTGTTCTTGCTGAACACTTGCTCCACGCCCCACGATAGCCTTGGCCCGTTGTGATGGACACGGTCTGAGAGTACGCTGATGTCACAGAGCCCAGCTTCCTCAGAGAGGCGGCCATCTGGCTAAGGCATAAGGAGCTGGAGGGGCCAGTTGATAATGCCTTGCTTCTAATGTCCCGTCTAATGTGTAAGGTTGGGGATGTCATCTCACTTGGGCATGCGGCTGGGTGGACCTTCCCTGGATCCCTCCCCACTCCCTTACCCAATCTGCCTCCAGGATAACAGCTGAGGAGTTTCGGAACAGCAAGCTTAGGGAGTCTCTTCTTGCCTTCCTCAGGATGGCCGAGCCAGGATCTCTGTGGACTTTGAGCTCTGAGACTTGGTTGAAAAGGGCAAAGAAGAGCGACAGTTGCTTTGTCGGGCCCCATGGCCTGTGTATGTATCTCCAGTGGTGTTGCACTTGCCGCTGGCCTTGGATAGTGACACTGCTTGGACCACCTGACAAGCAGGGGACTGAGTCTGGGTGGCAGGGAAGAATTTCACACAGACCCAGCCAACCTGAGCTTCACGCTGGAACAAAACATGCTACTTGCAGTAGGGAACCATGAGTCACCATCTAATCTGGGTGCTCTGAAGCTGCTGCCTCCCGGGACATCACCAGACTGGCCGCGGCTGGCCGGGTAGAGAGTGGAGATGGCAGAGCCGACGCTTTCCACCGGAGCCAAGCCTGAATCCCCCAAGGCCTTCCTTGGCCTCATCAGAAGGATTAAGGATGCTATTTTAAGGATCTCCTGAGTGCTCCTTAGGAAAACTTCCAGCAGGGTTGAGATGGGTCCTACCACTCCCACACCTCTCAGCATAGCATGCTCTTCCTCAGTCAATAGTCGCTCCCCACAAGCGTCAAGCCCCAGCCCCTGCCTGTCACCAAAAGTGTGCCCCGCAGAATCTGTGTTTTCTAGCATGTTTGATGCCCACCAGAGCTGGGAGGAGTGGTGCAGAAAAAAAGAATTTCCCATCACACATGGATTACACTTGGGAAATAGTTGGTGGTATTTCTTTTCTGGGGGCAGTGTTTGCCTGTGTCCCCAATGCCTGAGTAATACAGGCAAGAGGGTTGGGAAGATCTCAAGGTCAGCCTGGGCTCAAGAAGACCCTCGTCCCAAATGAATGAATGAATGAATGCAGTGGAATGTTAGGTTATTAATCTTTCTCAACACATTTTGGCCATGGACCTGCCATTAGTAAAGAAAAGGAGTGTGTGTGTGTATGTGTGTGTGCATGTGTGTATCCCTCTGTATGTATGTGTTTATGTATGTGTGTGTTTCTCTCTGTGTATGTGCCTGTGTGTCTGTATGTCACTTTGTGTGTGTTTCTCTCTGTGTGTGTCTCTATGTGTGTCTGTGTATCCCTCTGTGTATATCTGTGTGTCCCTTTCTCTGTGTCTTTCTGTGTATGTCTGTATGTCCTTCTGCATATGTCTATGTGTCCCTTTGTGTGTGTCTATATGTCCCTCTGTGTGTATGTGTGTCTGTCTGTCTGTGTTTCCGTCTCTGTGTGCGTGTCTGTGTGTGTCTGTATGTCCCTCTATGTGTGTGTGTCTGTGTGTCCTTTTGTGTGTGTGGTATATTTGTCTGGTGTGTTTGTGTATATAGTGAGCTCCTTGGATGGATTTTGATGCCACTTGATCCATGGCCGTCACTTTGAGAAAGCCCTGCTTCAGAGCTAGCTTTCGGAGAAAGACATACACATTTTGCCCTGGGTTTTACAGGGAGGGAAACTGAGGTACCAGAAAGTGATTGCCACACAATATGTGTACCCCAAGGTAAGTTCACACAACATGTATGAAGATACACTATATTTAGAACTGTAGCCATCACCGTTGCAAAAGAGATTTTAAAAAATTCATATTCTGATCCTGGTTCTGGATTGCCAGTCTAGGGACAATCTTCGGCTCGAGAATGGGGACGGGATCTGTCCCTTGGCTCTGATTCTGGCTCTGTGGAGTTGATCTAGTCACATCACCTCTGAGTCTCATTGGATAAATAAAGATAATAATCTGCCTGAGGCTTTGGGGAAGAAATTAAATGAGATTATATATGTGTACTCAAGAAAGTATCCCACCCATTGCAGAAATTAACACCTCTAACAAGCACAATGATCAGGCGTCGGATGGAAAAGGGAAGATGGCCTCCTCCTGTGGAAGGTAACTGGCCCAGCATCTAAGGACTCTCTCCTCATGTGTCATGTTGAACCTGTGTTGAAGAGAACCCTGGAGTCCTGGTGGGACAGACTCTGAACCTCTCTATCCACTTCCCAGACCGCAGGCATGCCCCTGCGAGTATGCACTAAGAGCCCCACTCACTCCCAATGCACACCTTTCTAGGCAGCTCCTCACTGTGGCCCCAGCACCACCACCCCAGAAGATATTCCTCAAGAGAAGAATTTAGAATTCAAATAATCTCCAACAATGTCTCCTGTTCTAGAGCCGCCCCCTCCCACAGAGATGTTCTAAGTGTCCTCTGCCACGAAGACCCTGGGAAGTCCTACAGCAAAACAACAAACAAAATGTAATAGTTACTGTTGCCTGGACTCAAAGCTCCACAGACTCATTTGACAAAAATAGCCTAGTGACAAGTCTTTTGTTGCATCACAGTTGGTGACTTTTGCATTAAAGGGTTTTGTGCCCTAAGTTACTTAGTTCCTAAGTGAATTCTCTTTGCAATTATGATGATAAGACATTATATTATTATTATTATTGTTATTATTATTATTCTGCATTTATGGTGTTCCCCATGAGTGCTGGTTTGAATAAGAACCATCCCCATATGTTCATAGTTTTGAATGCTTAATCACCAGGGAGTGGCACTATTTAAAAAGATCAGGAGGTGTGGCCTTGTTGGAGGAAGTGTGCCACTGAAGTTGGGCTTTGGGGTTTCAGAAACCCAAGCCAAGTCCAGTGTCTCTCTCTTCCTGCTGCCTGAATGTAGATGCAGAACTCTCAGTTTCCGCTCCAATGACCTGTGTGCTGCCACACTCTCTGCTATGACAGTAATGGACTAAACCTCTGAAGCTGCAAGCCAGCCCCAATTAACTGCTTTCTTTTATGAGTTGTCATGGTCATGATGTCCCTTCCCAGCAATGGAACAATGAGTAAACCACCATGCTTCTGTTTCCCTTTGGGAAAGGCTGGTCCCTGACTCTCAGTGATGTCCTTATCAGGTACTCACTGATTTGGCCATAAAGATCGCTGACAATTGACACCTGTTCCTTGGCTTGTATCTGTCCTATGCCGAGACACTACATCTCCACTAGTGTCAATGACGCCATCTTCCCTTATTCTGTCCTGCAAGGAACCCAGCCCCACCTCTCTCTATAACTTGTTCCCTGTGCCCAGAACATCATCATAGGATGCTCAGCTCCACCCCCATGCAGAACGGCCTCATCCTCCATAGTCTCTGAGAATGATTGTCTCTCCCCAGCTCTCCAGGAAACCACAAGATACTGGCAGATAAGCAAAGCCAGGACCCCAGAGAGCCAGACTCAGAGATGCTCCAGTCTTTCCCCAACCTTCCATGTGAGTGAGCGTCTTCCTTTGCTGACACCCCATCACCTTCACCCCTTCTGAGAAAGGAGGCCGGTGCGGTGCCCACCAGGCTTGACCCGGCTGAGAGATTGCTTCTCTTTACAGCAGGGTTTATAGGCTGAGAATAATCAATAGGATACATTCTCAGTTTCTCTTTTCTTACCAGCAGTGTGGTTCTGTGGCTCAGACACGAGGAGAAAGCACCGTGGCCCTGCCAAGTTGTCAGCCACAATTCTATGCATGTCCCGGAGACCACAGAAATACATCCATGCTCATTGTCTCCCGTGCAGAACCTTCTATGGCCACCTACTTCCAGGCACAAAACCTTCTGTAGTTCCCTACTCCCAGGGGTGGTTTATGTTCTCTGCTGTGGGGATGTGACTCCAGTCCAATTACTTCTCCTTCATCCATGGCTTTGATCTCACCCCTCCTTTCATCTTAACCCCAAGGCCAAGTCCACTGAGCTCTGCTTTTACATCCATGTTTTCAGCTCATGTATTTTTAAAACTTTTTCCTCTGTCTGAGACTTAATGCTCTATAGGCTACATGTTTACTTGATGTTTCCAGCATCTTCTAGCAGTCTCCAGCTGACGGTTTGTTGTCAGTTTGGGATATTCCAACAGCAAAGAGTAGAAGAGAGGATTGGAGAGATGCTTTGTCAACAAGGTGCTTAAAGTTCTATTCCCAGGACTCACATTTTAAAAAGCTGGGTGTGGTCTGGTGTGCGCATAGCCAAGATAGGAGCTCAAGGCAGAAGCTGAAGCAGAGATGATGGGGAAAATGCTCTTTACTATTCCCAGCCTCATGCCCAGCTAGCTTTCTTATATAACCCGGGCCTGCCTGCCTAGGGAATGGTGTTACCCACAGTGGGCTGGGCGCTCTTACGCCAATCAGCAATTAGAAAAATGCCCCCACAGTCATGATCTCAGGCCAATCTGATGGAAGCAATTCCTCAAGTGAGGTTTCCTCTTCCCGAATCTCAACTGGACAAGCAAAATTAGCCACCACGGTCTCCAAACTCACACCCCCAACAACACACTTTTTTCAACTCTAAGGTCATGGCTTCTTTGTTTCAAATCCCACGGTATCTATACAGAGCCATGGATGTGCTCTGAGCACAGGGCTGAGTTTAGGGGTGGTTGGGGAATCACACGGAGACAGACACGAGGCGTGAGCAGCTCACTCAGGTGCTTGGGTAGATGGAGGCCTCAGAGGAGTGTACCAACTTCTGGGTGTGTTGGCATGGTATGGGCTTTCTGAATCATGACCTTGAAGTGTCAGGGATCATTGAAGGTTCTTGGGGTTTTCAGATAGACTCTGTGTGTTGTAGTTACCTTTCTCTGTCACTGTGACCAAACATCCAAGAGAAACAACTCAAGCAGGAAGGATCTACTGTGATGTTGGTCCTGACACCAAGGAAGGCATGATGGCTGCAGTGATGCCCTCTCAGCTGTGACAGTGGGAGTGTCAGGAGGCTGGCTATGGCAGGGCAGCAGACAGGAAGTGGAGCTGGCCTGTGACCTCTGAGGCCTGCTCCCATGGCTGCGTGTCTTCCGCCTAAGGTCCCATGTCTAACAGATTCCCACCAGGTCCTCAGAGAATAGCACAGGCTGGGGAATGTCTATGGGGGATCCTTGGCATTCAAACCCTCAGAATGTTTCTTCTGGGATCTGGGTCCCGGAGTCAGCCAAAAGGTCTTGCTTCAGGGTAGAGCTGAGTCATTTGTCCGCAGCAGTGCACACACTTCCTGAACACACTGAAGAGACTCGAACTCTGGAGGCAGCCATTCAGAAGCACCAGATAGGGAGGGAGGATCAGATGAGGGTAATTTGTCCTCACTTGGGACAGGAACTCGGATGCATAAGTGTTTGGCCGTGTAAACCAAGCTGACCCGAGATCTCCAGTTGCATCTTTTGTACGTAATTAGAGAACCCAAGATACATGTTTCCTTCTACATTGTGGGTGGTTACTCAAGACTCGCGGGGCTTTCCTTGGAACTGTTGGGAGTGTATTTGGCATTCCCATGAAAGTTCTGTCAGCTACGAATCTGGCCAGTTATAGGATCAGCTCCCATCAATACATGATTAAGTGCAGACTTGCCAGAATTCCGGTCGATGAATTAAGATCTGCTAATTGGAAAACAGAAGCAAATGGTTAATACTTCAATTAGGGCCCTGTCAACTAATGACTTTCGTTGTGTGTGTAGTGGGGTACATTTTCAGATCTGAGCTAGAGTTCTCTTGTTAAATGTTAAATAAAGCCGCATTTGGACCCCCACAATATTTCAGGGCTTGTGGGTACATAACTAGACACAGACTCAGGTAAACATTAATAAGCTACAAGCCTTTAGAGTGGACACATGAATTGTCACGTAAACACAAGCGATCAGAGAGAGGGACGTCAAGGCAGACCTTCATTAGTGTCTTCCTGAGCTGGCCTTAACAGCCTGGTGTAATTTGGCTAATGGAGTCTGTGCTGCTCATTAAATTATAAGGGCATTAAAAAGATCTCTAAAACAATGCTAATATTCTAGAGGGTTAATTAGTCCTGGAATTAAAAAGCTAAACCCACAGATTCCATCTGACTTGGTGAGTGAGGGAAGAGAGACGTCCTTCAGAACGGCAGCTTTGCCATCCATGCTTTGAGACACTCCCTGGTCTTCAGGTTTGGAAGGCTCCTAGGGAAACCTCTTGACTTCTGTTTGAAGCTGGTTATGAACCCGATCTAGTCAATTTCATTTTCCCCTAGAAGGAGGCAAGAAAACCCAGGAATAGGTCTGTGCCAAATGTCTGATAGCACTGGCATCTCTATTTTACAGGTGAATGGTATTGGGCTTAAAAGAACTGTGACCCCTTCTAGGGACCTGTAGTCCCTTTTGTCGCTAAGGTCACAAAGCCAGTGAGTGAGTGGAGCACCTGTGTCTCCAGTATCAAATGCTGGGAGTCTACATTCTTAATTAAACTTTGCAAATCAAGCCAAATGGTAGGTAGTGCACAGAGGTAGACCCAGAGGCATTATGAAGGTCTTTTCAATAGTATAAGTCCTTCCACAGTGGGCTATGCCAAAGGGGAGAGTCGCCCTGGTTTAATGGTGTTCTAGTGTTGGGGGCACATAGCAGGGATGCCCATGTCCCAGAAGAGAGGATCATGTTTCACATTTGTTCTAAGACCCTACAATGATCTTAGGTCATCGGCTCATGAGGTGATTTTGCCACTAGGAGTTGGCACAATGGGGTTCACGGGCACTCTTTGGAGATCACAGACCATCTTTGTTTACTGATGCTCTCTGCACATTCCATATGTGGCTGACCTCATGGGGGACACTGTTCATTGTCCCCTGGAATTCCCAAGTTGGTAATGGGGTCATATTTTTGACAACTGAGCAAGTAAACCAATATAGATAAAGCATTGAGAATTGAGAGAAAGAGCATGCAGAGCCCAGAGACACAAAATAGCAGGACACATGGGTCAGTCTACTTGGGACCTTTGCCTAAGAGCTCTGCTTTGCAGATAGGCTGGGCAGGACTGTAAGTCAACGCCGAGGGACTTCCTGGCCAGCCAGGGAGGAGGGTCCCAGGAGGTGACTAAACGGCCAGGAGGGGCTTTCCCCAAGAAGAGCTGGGGTGGAGGCTTCCTGACGGGTAAGGATTCTGATGCCAGAGGAATTTGCTGAAGCCACTGACTCAAAGGTGAAAGAGGCTCTGATGGTGCAAGAGAGGAGCAGTGAAAGGAGGTGGAGGGGGGATCCGAACTCAGGACAGAGTGATGGATGTAGACAATGAAGGGAGGTGGAGGGGGGATCCGAACTCAGGACAGAGTGATGGATGCGGACAATGAGGGGACGTGGAGGGGGGATCAGAACTCAGACAGAATGATGGATGCGGACCACAAAAGATGCCAGCCGAGTGTTTTAGAGAAAGGAGGTAGAGTTGCCTGCTGTGTGTGTTCACATGTGTGTGTGTAAGAACACGCACACGTGTGAAGGTCCAAGGTGGACATCAGGAGTCATCCTTGTTAGATTTGCATAGAGGCAAACTCTCTCAGTTTAACCCAGAGCCCGCTGATATGGCTCGTGCAGCTAGCCAGCTTCTTCCGAGGGCCCCCTATATCCACATCCTGAGAGCCTGACTTAGTGGGCCTGCCACACATCACCTGGCACCGTGCGGATTCTGGAATTCAAACTCTCGTCTTCTTGCTTCTGCTGCTATTGCATTGCCTTCTGACCCTTCTTCCCAACCCCTCGGCCGACATGTTTCCTCTGTGCCTCGCCTGCTGTTGGAAAACAGCTTAAAGGAAACCAGAATGAGAGTTGAAACCCGCTAGGAGCCCATCATAGTCACCAAAGTAAGACATGGTGTTTCCAGCTTAGAGGAGAGCAGTGGTGGCAGGAAGGTGACAGTGTGTAGTGGTTCCTCGTCATTATCGACTTAACTGGGTTTGGGATCACTTAGGAGACTCTCCTGGGAATGGATGTGACTCCATAGAGGTTTACAGAAGTAAAACTCACGTGGGCAGCATCATCCATACAAGGAGAAGATGGGCTGAGCGCTGGTGTTCATCTCTCTCTGCTTCCTGGCCCACTAAGTCAGGCTCTTAGGATGTGAATATAGGGGCCCTGGGAACAAGCTGGCTAGCTGGACTAGCCGTATCAGTGGGCTCTGGGGTAAACTGAGAGAGTTTGCCTCTATGTCCAAGTGCAGTGGTAACCAGGCTGCCTTACAACCCTTCCACCATGGTGGTCTGTTCCCTGGAAATAAAGCCAACTCTCCTTAAGATGTCCTTGTCAGGTTGCTTTATCATAGTAACCACCACGGTGGGAACATATGAGGTCCAGCCTTCATTGTTCTGTAGAACCAGAGGATTGACTGACAGGCTACAGAGCCACGGAAGGCTGCAGCCAATGGGGTAAGAATAAAGCAAGAGACCAAGGGTGAGCTTTAGGTTTCTGCATGGATGGCATGGCTTGGGTGCTAATGAGAGCATTGACCTACAATTGCTAGTGTTTTTTGTTTTGTTTTTTTTTTTAAATCTGAAAACCAAAATATTGGCCCAGAGAAAAACACAAGGAACATTCAGGATGTTTGGAGGAGCCTAATGCAATGGGTCAGTCATGAGACCACAGCTGTAACATCACAAAGTCTGCCGTGGGGGACCACAGTCACTCCCATTACCCCAGCAACTTACACACACACACTCTTTCCCAAAGACTCATGGTAAACCGCACACTGGATCCTGACCAATCCCAGGCTCCCACAAAAGCCAACAATTAAAAGGTGTATTCTCCGCGGATGACCAGCCACTCTAGAGACCCCATTTCTCCCTAGGGCTTGTCTAACAGCTTTCAAGAGTGTGCCCCAGCTCTGGCTCCTAGATACCTGGCCCCAACCCTAGGAAGTGCTTCAATAATGGATGATGACCAATAAACAGCCAGAGATTTCTGGAAATTATGAGCGATAAATAATTGAGAGGTAGGGAGGTTGAGCAGAGTTTCCCTAGCCTCTGACTGATTCTTCTTAATGCATTTCCTTGACGCAACTCCCGGTAGTGTAGGGTGAAGGCAGCTCCCAGCCCTGTGGAAGATTCTGACCAGTTACAAATGTCCGAGCATCTCACTAGTGGGGACTACCGGCAGCCTTTCCACAGGGGCGTGGCTTGACTGACTTGTGAACTCGGGTGGATTCCGGTTGTCTCATGGTGTGGCACAGAGCTCTCCAGAAAATGTCCCAACTACAATGCCCAGAGCAAGCTGAAAACCTAGATGGGTGTGGGGAGGGACCAGAAGAAGTCAACTGTGGAGAACAATTGAGCTCCAAGAACTTAGAGTCACCCTTTCCCATCAAATCTCAGCTTTTGCCACTGGGACCCCGATGTGTTTACCATGCTGAGTCCCCACAGCTCTGGATAACCCTACAACTCTGAGGGAAGGCCTCTCTCATCTCTTGGCTGTAACATTTTTATGTGTGTTCATGTGCGAGTGTACATGTGTGTGATGGGGACAGAGGCCAACAGTGCTCATCCCCTTGGTCTTTCCCCATCTTGTATTTTTGAGACAGGGTCTCTCACCATACCTGGAACTCGCCAATTCTGGTAGTCTGACTGGTCCACAGATCTTAGGGGTCCATCCTCTCAGCTCCACCCTCACTGCCCTGCTGGGCTTATGGGCAGGAACAGAGTGGATCTATAATTCTAAGGCTTGTCTTCTAATAGCTCACTTCCTCCAGCCAGGTCCTGTCTCCTAAGGCAACACAACCAGACTGCCCCCCACCCCAGCTGGAAGTCAAGTGTTCAAACACGGGGGGCAGTTCATACTTAACCCGTAACAACAGGTTTCACCTAGAGTGTGGCTAAAGTTGTGTCCTTCTACAGCTTCCAAGACCCAGGAGAAAGTCTTCCCCACCTTCTGTGGCTTCTCCAGGAAGAATATTCTGTGGTTCCATCTTCCCCTGCTCACTTGTAAGAGAACATCATGAACACATCATCCCTACTACAGAATCCAAAATAGTCTCCCCACTTGAAGGCCAAAGGTTAGTAAATGTCTCCCCATCTTTAATCTCACTGTATCTCCGCCCTATTGCTGACCTCTGAGGACCCCAATGTGAGCATCATTTGGGGCTACGATTCTGCATACTGAATCACGCACCTGTGAGCTTTCTGGTGCTGGCCCTGGCAGTTCGAACAAAAGCTGCTGAGGACGCGGTGTTTGCCTAATTGATGTATCTGACAGAAACCAAACTTGATGCCTACAAAAGAGGCATTGTTTTGAACACAGCAGTTGTTCAAAATATTTGGCTTGTGGGCTCAGTCAGCAGAGGGGCTTGCGGTGCAAGCACGAGGACCTGAGTTCGATCCCTGGAACCCAGGTAAAGAAGATGAATGTGAGGAGACATGCTTGAAATGCCAGTTTGGGGAAGTGAGCCCTGGAGCTCACTGGGCAGCCAGCCTGGCTTTATTGGTGATTCCCGGGTCACTAAAGTTTTCACCCCCTGATGAGGTCTTGATATGTAGTCCACCCTAGGCTCAAATTCATCATCCTCCTGCTTCAAGCTTCAAAGTGCCACAATTCTAGGCAGAGGAAATGTATGGAATGTTTTAATCTTGAGACCCAACACCTTCATGTCTCTTTTCTGAAGCTTCTCTGATTGCCTCCACCACCAGGAATAACAATTAAATTACAGCCTATCCTTAGTTGATGTCCATAGCAATTTTTGCTGTCTGGCCGGTAGTTATCTTCTCTAGGAAAGTCTGAGAAGATCGCAGCCATATCAATTGCTGTCTGGTCTTTGTTCTTCCTGTATCAAGCATGGAGGAAGTCCTCAGTGTTGCCTTGAACTGCCCTCATTTGTTGATCTTTGTGGAAAGATCTGGTGCCCGCTAAGTTTGGAATCCCACAGTGAGTGGGGCTTGGCTGGTGCAGGAACCTAGAGACAGAATTGTCTATTGTACTTTGCAAAGTAATGATAAAAATTGCTTGTAGTAACTGTGTTGAGTGTTTTCCTGTGAAGAATTTTATTCCATTCATAAAACAAAACTACTCTAGTGCCAGAGTTCATTCCCTCACCATGAGCGGAGGCCTCTGGGAGTGTCCACAGCACAAGTCCATCGCTCTGTAGCTGGAGAACAAGGATAGGGCAGTCCAATGTATTTGTCGGCATAGCCAACCCTAGAGACAAATGCAGAGAGAGGAGAGGAGGGGAGGAAAAGTCAGGGGAAGGAAAAGGAGATGGGTAGGGAAAGAAATGGCCATCTTGAAAGAAGAAATAGAAAGCAGAAGAGAGAGGTACAGAAGGCAGATGGAATGGTTGTCCCCAGATGACTGGCATCTCAGCTACCTGTGATGATTCTGTCACATTCTGACCTGGTAATTGTTTGCAGGACTAAACTTTACCGGGCACTGTGAACTCGATTTTAAATGTGAACAGTGAACTGGGAATTCTGGTTGGTAAGTTCAATGGGGGAAGATCTTAGAAGAGGGACTCCCTCATGAGTCCTGAGATGACTTTGCTTCCAGATGAGACCCAGGGCCTCCTTGCATCTCAGCCCTCAGGGGTAAGGAAGTAACTAAGAAAGCAAGAGTGAAGGTTTGGTCCTGCCACCAACATTTGAAGCTGATCTGCTGGCTCTCAGACCCTGTGTTGGTCTTGTCTATATCATGGTTTAGGAATAAAAGGTTTGATTGTAGAAGGAAAGCCTTCAAAATAATATCTTTATTAATGAAAGGTGTTTCTCTGTATAAGATGACCAAGGCAGCCTTCTGCCCAAAGGTCCCTAGCAGGGCCATCTGACTCGCCACTACCACTCTCCACCGGAACCACATCAGGCGGGGCACGGTCTTGTTCCTTCATCCCCTGGTGCGGTTCTCCTTGCTCTGTGCTTCCCCTGTTCTCACCCCAGCTCTACAAAGAGGCCCTAAAATTCTTCTCGAACTCTCCCGCCTTGAGAACATTCCTGCTTCTAGCCAGAACCCTGACAGGACTGGTGTGACTGCCCCTTGGTCCCACAGGAAAGACAGGCCTGCCCTCTGACCCAGTGTAAAAGAGACTTTTGGTTACACAGGAGACAATGCTGGCAAAGCAGTCTGGGGCCTCTGCTGTCACCTAACCAGAGACTTGTGGAGGGTCACACAGGTCATGCTGGAAAGACAGGTATACGGTGGACATGTTGGAAGGGAATGTGATGCTAGATCCAGATCTCTCCAGCCCAGCACTGGGGAAAGGCCGCGGTTTCTGAACTAACAACACAGTATTATGTGTCTGATAGGGAGGCAACACCCTGTGTTTCACAGACACCGATTCTCCCCTTCCTCAGAGCCTTTGTAGAGCCCCACCTCGTCCCCTCTGATGGAAAGGCACCCCTGGCTTCTGGAACGAAAAGCCAGCCACGTTAACAGGGATCACTTCTGAGCTCCGGAGCACCAGGATTGTACATCAGATCCAGACCCCAGGAGAAACCATGTCACAAGGCCTCACAGGAGGGGGCATGTTGAAGACAGAGGATTGGCTTCTTGAACTGAGTGCCATGCAGGTGGTGGCTAAGCCTAGATTGCTGTCATTGGGCAGTCTGGTTGATGAGTCTTCTGGGACTTGGGAGACCCCCATCAGCAAGGCATGATGGAAAGAAAGCATAAGAGGGAAAGGAGAGGGCAAACAGCCAGAGAGGAGGAGATAGAGAAGGATGGAGGGATGGAATGAAAAGGAGAGAGAGGCAGAGAGAGAGAGAGAGAGAGAGAGAGAGAGAGAGAGAGAGAGCAGGCAGGAGGGAGGAAGGGGAAGAAAGAAGCAGAGTGCAGAAATGGGGAAGAAGGAAGCGAGAACAAAATGAAAAAGATGGAAAGACGAATACCATCGTCCCACAGCCTTTGCAGCACCTGAGGCCAGCTCCAGTTATCAGCTCAGCTTTCTGGGTTCAGGTCCTCCTGAGGGAGACTGCAGGAGACTACTATTCTCAGGAGGGGTGTCACATATTTCACAGTGCTCGATGACACCAGATGGGATTAGTAAACACTGCTCTCCTCCACAGCTGGTTTAGAATATGCAGGGGCTGGCTGCCCAGGAGGCTCCACCTGGGTCACCAACACTAGACAAGCCCCCGCCCCCCCGGGAACTCACCTCTCCTGGCTGAGTGGGGAAGTGGGGCATGAATGAAGTCTGAGATTCATGACCTTGACTGTCCTCTATGGCCTGATTTATGGGGCGACGCTGTCTTCCGGATGAGATGGAGATGCTGTGAGAGAAAGGGCTGGAGAAAACCTTCCCCAAATGGCAGAAAGAGATACTCTCTGGGCTGGTGTGTGTTTGATTAGATACATCAGGTGGGGCTGTGTCCGCTCCCCCAACAACGCCCCCCCCCGTATGTCCCAAATCCAATCAGCAGTCGGGTCACAGGCTGGGGGTTCCTGGACTTAGAATAAAATACTTTCTTCTCTCAGCAAATAATATCCATGGTGCTCAAAGGAAAAAAAAGTAACGTGGTCTAGACTATTATAGCCATGTCGTTGGACTGCTGCCAGGAGTTCCAGTGTAGGGAACAGGAACGGAGGAAGGGACTGCCTAGAGAAGGTATACCCATTCCCTTTGGTCTGGGGGACGGATCTGGGGCTCTGCCGATGAGAGCTAGGGCTCAGGTTAGAGAAGGACAGGGATGCCTGTCAGCCCTCTGAGATGGGGATGACGGAGGGTCGGGGGGATCTGGGAGCCCAGGGAATCTGCTCTTTTAACAAAACAGACCATTTTACATGTTCCCTAGGTCTCTCTCTCCTCCTGGTTTCACAAGCTGCCCAATTGCTCCACATCCAGGGAGACTAGGAACCCTTAGGGACAGAGTGTGGCTGTGCTGCAAGGCTCTGTCACAGGGACTGTGTCGAGGGAGAAATCTGTACTTATGGCAGGGGATGTCACTCAGTTGGTAGAGTGCTTCTGTTTACATATGGCCCTGGGTTCCAACCCTGGCGTAGAATAAACAGAATGTGGTTGCTCAGGTCTATAGCCCCAGTGTTAGGGAGGGAAAGACAGGAGCATCTGGAGTTCAAGGTCATCTGTGGACACACAAGGGGTTCAAGGCCAGCGCAGGCTACCTGAGACCCTGCCTTAGGAAGAAAATCAAATATTGACTGTCACTGAATTCTCCATGGCCTCTGAATTGTTCTAAACACATTCTCTTCCCAGAACAGCCCCTGGCTTCCTGTGTGGAGACAAGGGGACATGGAGGGCTCTGTACAAAAACAAGATGGCATTTCTTCAAAATCTAGGGCCACAGTTCTTGGGCATGACAGCATCCTGAAATCCAGTATTCAGAAGATCTGGAGGCCTCAGTTCAAACCTGGGATGTTCAGTTACGTTTTCTGCTTGGAAAACAGCTCACCCAGGGCAGGGACGCTGTACCTCCACCAACAGAGAAGCGTGGGGCACTTGGGGTCCTGTTCGCTTCTGCCCCCCTGTAGGCACTGCTTTCAGCCAGTCCATTTCCACACAGCCAGAGTTGTCACTGCAGGTGGCTCTCCCGCAAGAGTCCCTAGTGGGAGACCTAACCTCCTGTGCCTCGGAATGTAACTGCATTTAGAAACAGGGTCTTAAAGAGGAATTAAGTTAAAACAACGTTATTAGGACGGGCCCTAATCCAACATGACTGATGTCTTTGTAAAACAAAGAAACAGGGACACAGACACATTGGGGGAGGTGATGGGAGGATGAGGGGGAGGGGGTAGAGTTCATTATGTCATTTGCAGAAAAATGGATGGAACTGGGGATCAGTGAAAGAAGTCAGACACAGAAAAAAAATGTCACCTGCTTCCTTTTAGATGAGGAATCTAGATTTACACACATGATGTGACAGCAATGGGGACTGTTTGGGACTAGGAAGGGGGTAGCAGAAGGTAGACATCAGAAGGCATTGGGGAGCCAATGTGATAAAAGTATATGATGCCCTTGAATAAAAATGCCAAGAAATTCACTGTTTCATGAAATGACTGTGTAGCAACAGAATGGGGGTGAAGGCGGCTCCTACGAGCCAAAGATGGTCTAAGGAGGGACCAATGCTTCTCTAACCCATGTATTCCTGTCTCCAGCCTCCTGAATAGTGAATGCATGTCTGCTGGTTAGACACACAGCCTTTGGACTTTTAAGAGCGGCTCTTACAGTTCACATAAGGGGCCACACCTCTAGTATTCTCCTTCCAGAGTTTGGGTCCCCAGAACCCACATCAAAACTAGGTGAGGGTGACGGCCTGGCTGCCATTACTGTGCTCCAGAGACAGGAAATTTCTGCAGCTAGCTGGCTGGCCAGAGTAGCCAAGGCTAGCTCTAGGTTCAGAATATGTTTCACTATATAAAATGAAGATTGCTCAAGGAAGATACCCAGCATCAGTCCTGCCCCCCCCCCACACACATACACACACGCCAAAAGCAAAATAATATCAGCAATAACAAAGACAATAATACTAACAACAATAAATGTAATATTTTACTTCCTAAGAGCTACTTAACCCTGAGAACATTGTTATATTCATCTGTGTGAACACCAGGGCAGATAATATATTTTTTTTAATTTATAGATGATGAAATCAATGAACAGAGAGATTAAGTAATTTTCTAAGCAACACACTGATACTAAATGACCTGGCAAGGATTCGAACCTGGCTCTGGTGTCTGGTGTGTTCACCTGCCTGGAGCACCCATGCTTCCTCCTCGTAAAGCAGCCCTGATTGTGCACATCTCATCTCCGAGGTTATCCTGCCAGCCCAAGACTCTGCCAACGTCTACAAGGGACTACATTTGCTCTTTGGTGATGTGACTTCATAGTCAGTGGGACAAAGGGAACCCCTCAGCACATGGAGAGTGCCCACACTGTTTCACTGGCAAGCGTAAGGCAGCACCTACTGGATGCAGTTAAATCTGTGGTGTGGGTTCACTTGAACAGAATAAAACCATTTTTTGGAGGGTTCACTGACGTCTTGAGGGGGCAGAAAGTTAGTGTCTCCATGAGGGCAGAAGGATGACCTCGCTATAAAATCTTCTCTTCCTTCTCTGAAACACTGATGGTTCTCAGAGGAACCTGCTAGAAGGCACATTGCCCCAACACACCTCCATTCCAAACAGGATCTCATTTGTTTCAGGCTGGCCTTGAACTCATTGTGTACCCAATGATGACCTAGGACTCCTCATCTTCCTGCCTCCACCTCCCAAGTGGTGGTACGACAGGCTGTGCCATCATGCCGGGTTTGTATGGCGCTGGGGACGGACCCTGGGCTTTGTGAATGCTGGACAAGCAGTCTACCAACTGGGCCACACCCGCAGTCCCCTCTCCTCTCAGCTGGCATTTCAGTCTGGTCCCTGGTACTGTCGCCTCTTGCTGCCGAGGTGCAGCGTGGAGGGAAAGTCAAGGGCAAGACTTTGCACTCTAAACTTCACCCTGCCCGTGGCCTTTGCTATGCAGGGGAGAGTCACCCCCTCTTTCAGGGTGATGCTTGTCTGGACAGTTTTGACTGTCATGGCTTAGGGGAAGTCGTGGAGATGATGGATGTCCTCCAGCATCAGAGTAAGTTCACAGAGACTAGCTTCCCATCACTGTAACCAACACCCAAGAAGATGAGCCTCCAGAGAAGAAAGACTGGGAACCCCAGTGCATAACACAGGGCAGACTCATCACAGATCGAAGATGTGGCCAGAGCAAAATACTCACCTCACAGCCAGAGAGAAAAACTGGAAAATAGGAGAGGCTGGGGAAATGCCCTTCAAGGGCAGCCCCTATTCCCAAAGTCCCGAAAGTCTTAACCGTTAAAGCTCATACTACCTCTCAAGAAAGTCACCTTGGGACCAGGCTCTCTCTATACATGGGGACCTTTGGAGCTACATCCAGATCCAAGTACTAGGAGCAAGCTACAATAAATGTAAAGACAGAGGGATTGAAATACTAGTGAACACTTGGGGGAAAACACTTTTATGAAATTTGATTCCACAGCTTAATTGTAAAAGATCTTTGCAGCGGGCAGGGCATCCCCACCTAGGCAAGGGTAACGCAGCCCAACCCGCATTCTGGATGCAGAAGCCATCATTAAAAAATGAACATGAGTTGTCCCCCACCCTTTTTTTTTGTCCAAATAATCCAGTTTAGTGCCTCAGACAAGTCATTATTCATGTGGAACCTGCCTGTGCTGTCCCTGGGGAAGAAGGGTAAATTGATTTAACATGTAATCCGGTTTGGACTGCCCGCTAACCCTGGGGCTGTGCTAACTGCACCCTAGCTGCAGAGGGAGGAGGGAGAAGAGGAAAGAGTGGGTCCGGGGAACACAAGGGAACCAGCCCAAGGCGTGGGCCTGAGCACCGCTTCCTACAGAGGAGCATGGACAGTAAGTATCCCGTCTTCCTGTCTGTCTTCCTGGCTTAGGTTCTCTCCTCATCAAAAGTCCACACGGCAGATCATTATAATAAAAACAACATGGTCAAAATGACGGCTGTTTGCTCTGTGCCCTAATGGAATCAGGCCCAAATCTGGGAAGGTGAAGATCTGAGAGGTAGAAGAAGACAACATGGGTCTGCGGAAAGTTCTAGAACCAAGCCTAGAGTCAGGTGCCTCTGTAGCTGTAACCAGCAGGTGAAGTGACTGCTGGGTGCGGGAAGGGGCTCAGGAGAGGTGTGTGGACGCTTTCAAGCTGGGCCTGTGTACTCTGAATCCTCAGACAGGCCTGGCTGTGGGGTGGGGATCAAAGAAGGGGCCACCAAGGGTAGCTCTGAACCCCTGAACTTACTCTCTGGCCTCACTACTAACCCTGCCACCTACTTGCTTCCCAGGGGCTGGTGTCCTGTGGAGTCGGCGTCAATGGCCACAAGCCACCTAGGTGAGCAGGGTGCTTCTTGGGTGCAGACCCGTCAGTGGGAAGCTGCATCAGTGTTTGTGAGTGTTTTTGAAGCATCTTCTGGGCAAGATGGAAACGGGGGAAAAGGCAGGACAGGTGTTCAGGGGCACTGCAGAGCAGACAGAACGTGAAATCCACATTAATGAAAACTCTGTCTCACAGCCCCAGGATACAGACCCTTCTTGAAGATACCACATCCATGTGCATCTTCCATTTCAGGGCAGGCAAGATACTCCCCAAGAAGCCACCCTTAGTGATGCACTTCCTCAAGATCAATTCCTTTTCCAGAACTTTCCAGAACATCCTCAAATAGTACCAACATTCAACACGTGAGCTTGTGGAGGTACTTGACAACCGACCTGTGACATCTCCCCCTTCCAGGGCTGTGTCTCATGCCTCTGGTGAAACCCTGGAGGGCTCTCCAATGCTAACTTCTTTTCTCACTCCCTCCTCCATGGTTTTTAAACTCAAAAATCTCAACACAAAGCACAGGAGATGACTAGGTTGGGTAAAGTGACAGTCACACAATCATGTCGATTTCTATTTAGATTCCCAGAGCCCACATTTAATAGTGGAGTGTGGTAGTGCAGATTTGTAAACCCCATTGCTGGAAGGCAGAAGCAAGGGTCTCAGGGGCCCATTGGCCTGTCCCTCACTAAATTTGTGAGCTCAGGATTCACTGAGAAGCTATCCTGGTCTCATTTCCTTTGCCTTGATGAAACACCATGGCATAAAGCAAGTTGGGGGGGAGAAAAGGCTTATTTTAGCTCAAAATTCCAGGTTACAGTCCATCAAATAATGCTGGCAGGGGCTCAACATAGCTAGTCACACCACAGTCATGGCCAAGGTCCAGAGAAACGAATGCATGCGAGTTTGCTTGTGTTATCCACTCTTACACAGTGTAGGACTCCCAGCTTAGGGAAAAGTGCTGTTCTCATGGGTTGGACCTTCTTGGTTCAATCAGCAGGGTCTTCTACAGATGGACCCACAGGACAAGACAAATGCAGATAGGGTTTCCCAGGTGATACTAGGTTGAGTCAAGTTGACAGATAGTTCAAGCTGACCATCACAGAGACCCTTTCTCAAAAAATGACATAGAGAGCAATTGAAGGAGACGTTCAACATTGGCCTCTGGCTTGTGTGTGTGTGTGTGTGTGTGTGTGTGTGTGTGTGTAATCGAGCACTCACAACTTTAGACCTTGTGGAGACACCGACAGGCTACCAACTGGGAGAGAGTTTATACAAATGTTGAGGGTGGCCAGAGCCACTTCTCGTCGAGTGGAGGAGGATCTCTTGACAGTGTACGCAGCCCTAGTAAGGATGGCTTTCTTCAGGTTGTCTTTAAGCAGATAGAGGAGTAGATGAGAGGAGGCTCTAAGACAGAGGTGCTGCCTGCCCTCACCAACCCCAGCCATGTGAGAGGAGGGAGCAACACAACGAAAGAAGCGTCTGCCTGCCGTGAAGTCTCACAGCCGTCTGCTGGGCCCTCAGCTTAGTCTATGTCACATGGCCTCACCCTGCCTCCCCTTTGACCTTCTGGGGAGACTGTGATCAAATGGCTTTGTTAAGATTGAGAGATTGGTTGGCAGGTGAGAAAATGGCATAGACTGTGTCTTAACCAAACCAAACACAAAGGGGGAAACACGGAAGCAACTTAAATGTTCATCGCTGGGGAAATCATTGCAGGGGACTGCTTGAGCCTGCGTGTTTCTGTGTGTCCTGAACTAGTCTGCTACGATTGTTTCGCAATAACATCCCAGGTCAGGGAATGAATGAGCTGCAAAAGTTGACACTCAAGTCTGTGAGAAATACACTAACACGGGTCTTGGCTTACTTGCAAGTGCTGCCCACGCTATCAAGCCGCTGCTCACCATCCTGCTTCCTTCCAGACCCTTTTCCCTGTCCTTCCTCTCTGGATAGCATAAATTGCACTTCCCCATAAACTACATTTTCCAGTAGTCCTTACTGATTGGTGTTTAGTTAGTTTCAGCCAATGAGGAGCCCTGGTGAAATACTGGAGGGTGTGGACAAGGAGATGAGACTCCAGTTTTGGGAGATCTCTGGCAGACACTTTATCTTCTCCATGACTCTGGCTTTCGGCAGGCAGCTGTTCCCTCACAGTTCCAGCCCCTCTCAGTGTTCCATAGTCTTCCCAGATCAACCACTTGTGTTTGAATCTGAGACTTGGCCTCTGAGTGGGAGGGAAGCCAGCTGGAGACAATCATGTTGATACCACAGGGCTGCAAGTGTCAAAAGACTGGTGCACAGAGGAGGTCATACCAGAATAGAGGCTAGTGATGCACTTGCGATGGGCGCACTGAGTCACAGACTTGCCCAAAGATGAAACACAGAAGATCTGAGAGCCCGCATTATTCTTCACAGTTCCAAACAACCATGCTTATTGTGTGTCCATCAGCGCATAATCCAAGGAAATGAATCCACTGCACAGGCTACTGAGCCCCGTCTTTGCCAAGAGAGGGTTGAAGGCACCAGGCTGACAGAGTTCAAGTCCTTCACTGTAATTTCATGTAAGTAACCTTCTGGCAGCTTCCTCTGTCAACGCTGCACTCTTGTCTGCCAGCCTGCTCAGGCTTGGGCAGCCCCCAGGAAATGTTAAATTCACTGCCCTCATCTGCTTGACTGACTGTCATCTTGACACATTGCTGAGCTGGTGACGAAGCCCTTAATTAGTGCATGTCTGCAGGCTCCTCCTCTTGCTGCCTTCTCTTTCATCCTCCTTCTTGAGCCTCTCTCTTCCCTTGCCGTCTCCAAGAGGACACACCAACCACTGCCACACCGGGCCCTTGACCTTGTTCTCTTGTCAGCTCTGGAAGATAGCATCCATGATCTCTAGTTTGTAGCACTGGGAAAGGACCCAGAGAAGCTACACTTGCTGACAACGGGCCAAGACTAGCGCATGCATGCATGTGCACTCTGGCCTGGGAGGCTGGAGTTAGGAATTGTGAGCTACTACATGGATGCTGGGAACCAAACTCAACTCATCTGCATGATCAGCAAGTACTCTTAATCAATCAGTCTCTCTCTAGTTCCCAAATGATTAAAGTCCTAACTCTATCATTTGCTGGATGTGGACCTTATAGGAATTTCTTGACCTTTTCCAGTTCCATTTCCCTGCAACGAAGAGGTAGAAATTCTAAACTCACAGGTTTACAGTGATCCTGTCACGCCATTCCTGAATGACAGTGTGTTTAAGGCCTCATCATGCTTCTGCTTCTGTTCTCCAGGTCCTGGTGCGGTGCTGGTTGAAGGCTCACAGCTATAAGCTCCCACTTGCATGGTGGGAGCTGACCTGTAATGCCTTCCTGCCATGAAGGAAGGTTCTCTCTGAAACTGAGCCAAAGTAGATCCTTCCTCCTTCTAGTTGCTCTTTTGTTACAGGACCAAGAAACTAACTAATATAGAAGGTAATAGGAGAAAGCTTGGGCATAAGAGATAGGTGTGGGGTGGGAGGGCAGCTACCTAGAATGGCTGCTGAGAAGGTCCTTCTATGGGCAGCTGGAGTTGAGTGGCTTAGGATTATGGAGCCTGCGCAGAGCTTTTTTTACCAACAGAAGGGGAGGGAGCCAAAAGCCAAAAACTGACTCAACCCTTGTCTGTTTCTTATGTGCTAGCATGCATCAGGTTATTGGGGAGAACATGTACACCTGAAGTTACTGTAGCCATCCTGCGACCATTGGGCAGCAAGTGCAGTTATGGAAAAATCAGGGTTTGGGGTTACACAGCCATGTCATGAGGTTGTGTCTCTCATTTCTTTTTTAAACGGGAGGGCTTCCTCTTTCATTTCAGCAACCAGCCTTGCGTTCTGCGTTCCCCTTTAATCTACCGCTGGCAGACAGGAGCGGGGCTGCATGAATCATAATGCAAACCTATTGTGCTCACCCCCCCGAGGCCCAGGGAAGGTCTCACCTTGCCTCTAAATCCAGAGATCAGCAGTAGTTGCAAAACTGGATAATTTCTGCGGTGTAGAAGGGGAACGGAGGCTTTGGTAACTGACAGCATCTACCACAGTTAGTGTCATTTTAAGGAGAGATCTGGGGTCCTCTCTACACCTTGGAACTTGTGCTAAGCCTCTGAGGTATGAGGCGTGGTGAGAACTGTGAGCTGACACCGCCGCCGTTTCGAGCCTGTGGCTCATTCTTAATTCCCAGCTTCAGAGAAGAGCAGCGTGTCAGCCCAGAGCTGAGGCTGGAGGGCTGAAGAGCAGGCTGCAAGGAGACAGGTGTGAAAGTGAAGGAGAATTTAGCAAACGGTCCTGCCCCCTCCTGGACTCAGGCAGCAAGAGATTCCTGTGGTTTGTAAACCATGGCCTCCCTCTGAAGCTTCAGGGGATGAGGGTATTCCTCAGCTGTCTGGGGGCATACACATCAGTTATTTCAATTCTCAATTCCAACTCAGGGTAGGGAAACCTGAAGCATTTCTGGGGTGTGTGTGTGTGTGTGTGTGTGTGTGTGTGTGTGTGTGTGTGTGTGTACATAAGTTTGTATGAGTGTGAGCACATATATGCCTTGATACACATGTAGAGGGCAGAAGACAAACTGTTAGTCGTCACCTTCTACTTTGTTTGAGACAAGGTCCCCTGTTTTATTGCTGCATAGACAGGCTGACTGGCCTGCTAGCTTCCTGGGATTTTCTGTTCCTCCCATCTCACTGGACTTTCATGGCAAACACATACTACCTACCACATGCCGTTCATGTGAGTTCTGGAGATTCGAACTCAGGTTCTTGTGGTTGTATGTCAAGCTCCTTATCCATATCTACAGTTAAAGTCAGACTTTTAAGTGGTAGGTGTTGAGGAAATCTGTGGGCCTATCAAAATGTGGGTACTCAAGCCAGTCATCAGAAGGACTGATATGAACAAACAGACTTCACTGGAGCAAAAAGGAATGCATCCAACAGATAGCTGTTGGAGTTCCTGCAAAATAAGACTTTTCTTGGGTCTACCTTTAGGTAACCCACATTTAAAGTTTGGTCTTGCAAACTTCTGTAATTGCCTGGATGGATGGATGGATGGATGGATGGATGGATGGATGGGCTGATTGATGGGTGGATAGAGATAGATAGATAGATAGATAGATAGATAGATAGATAGATAGATAGATAGACAGACAGATGCATAGGTAGGTGGGTGGATGGATGGATGGATGGATGGATAGACAAGTGGATAGATGCATAGATGGATGGATGGATGCATGGATGGATGGATGGATGGATGTAAGGATAGAAAGGTGAATGGTGGATGGGTGCATGCATGCATTCATGGATGGATGGATGCATTGACAGGTGAGTGGATGCAAAGATGGATGGATGGACAACTGTTCACATATGATCAGCTCCAACATTGAGAACCCTCACTAACACACAGCACAGTCCAGAGAACTTCACAATTCTTGCTCTTATTCAATTCTCACACATGGGAGATGGGTCTTTCTACTCCATTCTTCAGACTACAGATCTGTAGTGAGTGTCTCTCAAAATAAATTGCCACATTGCAGGATTCAGATCTAGGACATACAAGTAACATACAAGCCTGCATCTGAGCCTGAACAAATCAAACTTACTCCACAGAGTGCCTCTTTACGGCTTTGGAGTTGCGTTGTAAGAATATGTGTTACAGTGCCCAGGTTCAAATCCTAGCGACCCACATACAAGCTGTGTGTTCTTGGACAACTTCCAAACTTCTCTGAGCCTCCTTTTCCTTATTGCAACCCTGATAATGAAAACTCACTCCATCCCAGCAGAAAAGGACTGAGGAGCTTAACCATGTCAACACGCATGAAACTTCCGTCTAATTCCTTGCAAAACACACACTTTTAATAACTCTCAGATTTTACTTTGAGGCATTCACATGGCTAGTTCTGGTCTTTGCTGTGTGTGAAACAGACACTGTGGAGGGGTGCATTCATGTGTGTGTGTGAGAGTGTGTGTGCATATGTTGGGGGGGGAGGGCCTACTGTTTAAGGGGAGAAAAAACCCAAGAATTTGTGAAGGAGTCTAAAGCCCTAGAGCCTGATGGGTAACTCTGCCCATCCATTTTCAGTAGGGGTGGTATTTCTTCTTCTTTCCACAAAGAAATGTTAAACTCTGTTTTTGTAAGGTTCCTTTAATTTCCAAATTCCACTTGGTCCCTTTCCTGACAGCGCGGAATCTCGAGGGATTAGGCCACGTGCCCCGTGACTGTGTGATGCTTAAGGAATGATGCTGCTGTCTGCTGCCTCTCTGAGCCTAGATGCCCCTGGTTTTTCTCTAGCCCCGGAGCAGGGAGCACCTGGCCCTCTCTCCCAGCCCCCAAGGGTCCCCCACCTGAGACTAAGACAGGCTTAAAACGTCACCCCCAAGGGACAGGGTGGGTTGGGGAGTGGATTCTTCACTTTTAAGCGCTTGCTTCAACTTTTTTCAATGTTCTTCTCTGGGGCGATTGCGGGGCATTATTTTTAATTGAATTCTCAACAAGGATGGTGGCAGAGAAAGCCAGAGCAAAACCTTCCCTCCTGTGTGAGAAGGATGGTTTAAATTTCTGTGTGGGATTTTCCACTCCTGAATATTTTTCTCCCTTTCCATTTGTTTTGCGTGAGATGGAATCCCATCAGACCATACAAGAGCTGTGTGATTTTGGATACTATTTTGACAACCGTTTCCTCACAGAAACCCTAAAGACAGTAACTCTGGGATTGTCACCTGGTGTTACAGTTCAGATGCCCAGGGACCCCAAGGATGAAGGTCATCATTAAGCTGCACAGAATGGGGTGGGAAAAGCTCAGATCTTTTGGTGTCTCAACTTAGGAGAACTCTGGAGAATCACCACAGCTCACTCGGCTTAGGGGAAGTTGGCGATCAGTGGGGTTGATAAGATGGAAGAATCAAGCTCTCACAGCTCCTCTTCCGTGTCAACTGAACAGACTCCGAGTCTCCTAGGAGACACACAGGTGTGTCCCTGAGGGAGTTTCCCGAGGACCAACTCACCTTGAATGTGGGTGGCATCAGCCCATGGGCTGGGGTCCAGGGCTGTGTGGAGAGCAGAGGGCCAGCTGAGCCTGGGCGCTCACGACTGTGAATGCCACATGGCCAGCTTCCTCACGCTCCTGCCGCCACGCCTTCTTCACTGGGCTGGTCGGTTTTGTCACTCTGCCTCAAACTAGAGTCCTAGTGTTCCTCCATTGCCTGGGCTTCCCTCAGTGATGGAATGTCACCTGGACGTCTAAACCAAACGAAACCTCTCCTCCCCATACTGCTCTTGGTTATGGTGCTTATGACCACATCAGAGAGCAAACTAGGACACCCAATGTGTTGGACTTGAACTGTGAGCTCCAACAAGCCCTCCCTCCCTTCATTTGCTCTGGCCGGAAGTAGCAAATACGATAGCCCAGCGTGCCAGATCAGCTAGCACAAGGCCCTGTGATCACAATGCTAATAAGGATAGACGCTCAGGTTACCACAATCCTGGCTGCGTTAACAACAGCCAGTCAGAATGGCCATCCCTGGAGCTGTTGCTGTAAGCTAGTTAAGGACTTACAAGAGTTCTTGGAAGCAGTTAATCCTACTGTCCCTAATTTTCAGATAAAGAAACTGAGTCATGGAGAGGCTAGATAGCTTGCTGAAGCAGGTGGCAGAGCTGGGTTCGAATCCAGCAGCTTCTCTATGGAACTGGCCCCATCGTACATCAGGCAGCCAGACTCACGATTTCCCATCCAGGTGGCCATCCACCATATCGGGCTCACACTTCCATTTTCCATCTCCCCGGGGCTGGATCAGAATTCTTGAAAAGCACGTCTCTCTAACAACCAAGTTCCCTGGTTGCCAAGGAAGTCCGCTCCCACCCAGGCCTTAGTGTACTAATGGGCAAATAGTAACGGCTGGGGGAGTTCTCTGTGTTTCTGACTTTGTCAGCAAACTAAGCACACCTTATATGCCGGAGGCCTTGAACTCATCCATCCTTAGTATGAACAGACAGGAATGAGAGCACAGACATGGAGTGCTGCCCATCTGTAAGAGGTTGAAGCAGCAGCATCTGCTCAAGGCTAGACTGAGCGTCGAAGTGGGACTCTGCCTTGGAACCCAGGATGATAAGGTGTATCAGTTAGACCAGGCTATGTTTTGCTCTGTAACAAATACTCCCATGTGTAGTGTGTACTGCTCACACATGCTCTGGCTTCTGAGCATCAGTTCGATTTAGTTTGGGGTGATTTGGGGTTTACTTAGACCAACACAGCCTCATCCCTGGCTTGTGCAAGAGTTATACTGTAGTGGGGAAACTCTCAGAATTGTGCCTGAGACCAGATGAATCGCTTTCACTTGTGTTGAAATGGCCCAAGAGGACTCCATGGGCAAGGAGGAGGCAGCCAGGACTCCCCTAGGTGGTATACAGGTTGTGTTTCTCTGTAAGTCATGGCAGAGCTTTGAGCTGAAGCAGCTTTCTGATCACTCAGTCAATCACAGGAGAAAAGAACAGGAAGAGCTGGACACCTACTACAGCCTGATGAAGGAATCTTAGGGTGGCTTAGACCAGGGAAGAGAGGAGAGCAGTCGTCTGCACCTGAGTAGAGGGTGCAGGGCACAGGGCACCAGCACTCATATGGATTGGTGTGTGGTACCCAGGAAACAGAAGAGTCACGGATGACTCCAAAGATGCTCAGGGGGCATGGAGCAATGGGTTGTCACGAATCTGGAGGTGTCACTGGACATGTGTGTAGAGGTCAGGACACCGTTAAGCATCCATACATGTTCATTACGCTCCCATGAAGAAGCAGCATCCATCCCACCATCCACAGCTTCAAAGCCAGGGCAGGTGTTGGCTGGGAGGGACTCTGTCTTGAAAAAGCCAGGCTGTTCCACTATGGCTGCTGTCACTTACTGACTTGGCTCTTGGACATACTTATGGCATGACACTGGGGAATTCTTTTCTTTTTCTGAACCACAGTCATTTCCTCTGTAAAACAGGGAATTCAATTCCCTGCCGACTCAGAGGGTCTGATGGGTAAACATGGAAAAAACTTCTACTGTTGAGTAAGTGTTCGGTGAGCTGCAGACGTGGAGACAGGGAGGGAGTGTGGAAGACAGGGCAGGGTGTCAGACGCATTCCCCTAGGCTCATTGGTCCCACCAAGGAGTTTGTATCTGACTATATTGTTCTTCTCCAGAAGCCATTCAACTGTGAGTTCAAGGTTAGAAGCAGAAGGCAAGTTTGTCCAGTCAGGTCCCAAAGCCTGAGCTCAGCGTGTCATCCCAGGCCAAACTCCCAGCAGAGAAGAAGAGGAAAAAGGTCGACTCCAGGGCAAAGCCCCGCTGACTGACCAGAGAGTCCCCAAGGGCTATCCCCCAGCTTTGTGGGAAGCCCAAGCCTTTTTAGTTTTTAGTATAATTTGTTTACTGTTTCACCTCTTATAGTCCAAATAAGTTGACGGGCCAAATGCTGTGTGCTTGTCAGTCATTAAACTAACTGAGGAGGGGTTAACATGTGCTTTCAACCATGACATGCAGTGTTCTGCTGCTGCTGCTGCTGCTGCTGCGTGTGTGTGTGTGTGTGTGTGTGTGTGTGTGTGTTTATGGATACTTTCCAGCATCCAGACATAGCCTCCCTGGACTCCCATTCCTCCTGCTTTGCCATCTTCTGCTCTGGATACAAGTGGCTCTTGTCTTTGCTCAACCTTCCCATCCCTTCCCCTTAAAAAAAAAATCTCAGTATAAGTTCAACTCCTGCCCACCTTCATATCACCAACAGACAACCATATAGCAGGGACATGCATGTAATCTAGCCATGAATTAAGCCAATGAAGCATGCGGTCTGTGTTCTAGAACCTCCATCTGTCTGTATAAGTTCAGTTACCCATGATGACCCACAATTAGAAACAGTAATATTTGGACAAGGAGGGATGGCTCGGTTGGTGAGCAAGAGCATTCGCTGTGCAAGCTGGAGGGCCTGAGTTCAAATCCCCAGCATGCATATAAAAAGCTGGGTGTGGCCACAGACTCCAGTAACCTCAGCACTGGAAGGGGATGGACAGAGAGGGACTGCTGGAACCTGCTGGTTTTCAGTCTAGCTCCAGATTCAGTGAGAGAATCAGCCTCAAGTGAAGACAGGGGAAAGTGGTGTAGAGGAGGCAACCATGCCCTTCTCTGGCCTTTATAATACACATAGGTACACACAGAGACATAAACACACAGACACACAGACATCCCCACACCCCCACGTACAGTATTTATGTTGACTTTCCTAAGAGAGACTACATTTACTAAAGTATATTATCATACTTGGTTTGTTTTTAGTAATTATTATTATTAATCTCTTACTGTGTAATAAATTAAGCTTTATGGTCAGTATTAGATATAGGGAAATACATAGTTTGTATGAAGTTTGGTACCATCTGGAATTTCTGGCATGGAGGGATCTTAGAGTATAACCCCCATGATGATGGAGGTAATACTAAAACCATCTGGGATTTCAGCCTTGGGGGATGCCTTAGGGCATACCCTAAAGGTAATGGAGTTCTGGAATGGTGAACAAGAAACAAAATTAACTCATTCATCTCTGGGACATCCATGTATGTGTGTATTTGTAGATATAGAACCTGACCTAATAGGTCACCCATAGAGGAGCAGCCCAGGTGGTTCTTCTTTCACTGGCCTGAACAAGCCACCCAACGCCCTGTATTTGATGTGTCCTCAACACTCAGCACAGCGTTGGCTACATGGATAGTTAAAGAAAAGCCAATCAAAAAACAAAAATAGGATTTGAACTATGACTTCTGTTTTGTTTTATCTCACATAGCCCATGTCAGCCTCAAACCCTTCACATAGCCACACATGACCTTACACTCTTCATCCTTCTGCCTTTACCTTACAGAGTCTAAGAGTATAGATACTCACTACCATGGCAGGTCAGGCAGAACTTAACCTTTGAACCTTCCTATGTGCCCTTCTCTCGTCATGCACCCTCCTATTTTCTCTGTCCAGAGATACTCAGTAGTATGAGCATCAGATTCTGTCTTCATCACCATCATCATCACCATCACCACCACCAATATCATTATCTTTATCACCATCATCTTCATCATCATCATCTTCATCTTCATCATTATCTTTATTACCACTATCATCATCTTTACCATCATCATCCTTATCATCAACATCATCTTCATCACTACCATCATCTTCATCATCATCATTGTCTTCATCATTATCTTTATCACCACTGTCACCACTATCATCATCTTTATCACCACCATCTTAATCATCAACATTATCTTCATCATCATCTTTATCATTACCATCATCTTCATCACCATCGTCTTCATCATCTTCATCATTACCATCATATTTATCACCATCATCGTATTTATCACCACCATCATCATCTTCATCATCACTATTGTCTTCATCATCATCATCTTCATCATCTTCAACATCACCATAAGCACCTTCTTTTTCCTCTTCCCTTCTCTGTTTTCCTTATAAGAGCATGACAACATCCCCTTCCCCTTCATGTTTCAAAACAAATCTCCTAATGTCAGAACTTAATTTATAATTTGATATTGGACCACACATACCTATCTTTGGCTACATGTGTCTGCATGTAGCCTGCAGGTTGGGCAAGTCTGAACTTTACCATGCACAAAACACCATGTTACATACTCTAAGTACATACAGTTTTATCTATCAATGTGTGATAAGGAAATTAAATTTGAAAAATCCCCTATTTTAGCCACCGTAGCAGGCTGCTCATCTGCTTGCAGCTGAATGTATTTCTAACAGATACAAACCCACCTTTCTACCCAGACAGAATAAGAAGAAATGGGGCTGAAATGACCATCAGAACTCCAGAACTCTGTGCTGTGGTCCTTGGATCAACAGGATCCATACATCCCAGAAATCTGCTGGAAATACAGTTGAGATACTTTCTGTTGTAAAATGGAGTCATTGGAGCAAACCAGCCAATGTTTCCCCTGGATCATTTGTGCCTGTTTGCAGTAGCCCTTCTCTGTCAGGCTGTTGATTGTTGATATTCTCTCATGGATGAGGGGGTGAGGAGGGTCCAGTCATTCACCCAAGACTCAGAATCCCTTCCTTCTCGGCAGCCATTTTACCCTAATTTAGCACATATTGGGCTCCAGGTCTTGCGATACCCTTGTGTATATAGGACAAGATAGGTAAATAGAAGAGGGGTCTCATCTATGCCATTGTGGCAAAGCCACCATCCACTCTGTGTGTAGACTCCCGTGTGCTCTGAAGGTAGCTCAGTGAACTTATTAGTTTCCCAGGCTGAACTCTGGTGAAGTCACACTTGTTGTGTCTCCTGATGACATTTACGCTTGAACCAGTTCTCTCGGACATTCATCCCTCAATGTCAGATGTTGCAAACCACGTCTGCTGGACAGGGTAGGCCTTTTAAACTTGACTGGAAGACTCCAGTTGGAACATGCCCTGAGGATGCAAAGCCAGGGCCTCCCCACGCAAGCAGATGATTTTACTTCTCATTCATCTCAGAGCCTTACAACACAGCTGGCATTAACTCTTAGCAATTCAGCACAGTGGTTATGTGATCACCCAATGCCCATAGATGGAGTCTAAATATCCACA
>JAQHUG010000089.1:264202-291402 GCA_028555095.1 Dicrostonyx torquatus | reverse complement strand
TTTCCTTGGCCTCCAGAAGCAACTAAGAATAGCTGGGCTCCTGAGAGCTCCAGAAACCTCCTGTTTCTCTCCTTCCTCTTCTAGACTACGTTTTCAAAGCTCTCAGCGTTAGTGCCACCCTGGCCCATGCCCAAGAAATACCCTTACTTGCTGTCATGGCTTCAGCACTTGGATGGCTTTTTTTTATCACTACTTGCCAGACTAGTTCAGTCCTGGGTCACCCTGTTTGTCTTTGCCATCATCATCATTATCATTAATTTCATTTTTTTACTAACTCCGACACTTCCAGTGGGAAAAATGAAGTGTGTGTGTAAGTATGTCCTTAGAACTTCCTTAACCCTCATTGGCCAAGCCAGCCTGTGTTTGTATCCTCCCTTCAAGCAGACCCTTCTGAAAACTCTCTTGACTTTGAGACTTTTGCTCTTGTCCTAGAGCTCAGGAACTGTTCGCCCACCCACTCAGCTCCAGACGAAGGAGAGTTGAAGATCAGGAGTATAGAGCCCAAAGACTAATCCAGATGTCTCAGCTCTCAGGATGCTGAAGCAGGGGGATTGCAAACTTGAGGAGAGTCAGGACTACGCTGTTTCAAACCCTGTTTCAACAAGTATGTGCACACTTGTGTGCATGTGTGTGCGTACACAGACACACACACTAATACCCACACATACACACACATGAATACACATACATACATGAATACACAGATATACACAATACACACATAAATATATACACATGCCAAAAATATACACACATACATGAATATACACATGAATATATATACACACATTAATAACATACATACACATAAATACAACAAACCAAAACAGACTCTTGTCTGTCTCTCATAAGCCATAGGACCAGGAGTAAGTGACCGGAACCTTTCTAAACTTGAGTGTCTGTTTCTGACATGGAAACTATGATGCCGACCAGGCTTGTGTTTGAAACTTCATGTATGTCATTAGAACATGTGTGCATGTGTGTCAGAGCTTTCTCCGGTGTCTCTGACGCTCAGATCTGTGCTGACTGTGGCTCTGGGAGGTGTCTAAGCTGTAGGCGGAGCCTCATGACTGAGTCAAGGCCCTTCTTCTGGAATGGGTTGGCTACCTGGGGTTCAACCTGCCTTTCTCTCATGTACTCTGCAATACCGTCCATAAAAGCTCAACGAAAGTGGGGGTGGGTGGGACACAGCACCGTGCTCTTGAGCTTCCCAGTCCCCAGAACCAGAGCCCCCCAATCTTCCCTCTTCTTTTGTGGTCTACACAGACTCAAGTGTTTGGTTGCAGTGCTGGGAAATGGGCACAGGCGCTGACCCATTGTCACTACTCCCAGTGTGTCTTTTGTGTGTTCAACTCTCAAGACATTCCCGTGAGGTCTATTTTAGAACTCCTTCCAATTTGCAGCCATGGAAATCGAGACGTGGGACGGTTCAGTCTGTTGTTGAAGATCACACAGACAGAATGGAGATGGGGACGCACACCAGGCTGGCTCCCAAGCCTAGAATGGTTGTTCTCTGAAGCTGTGGGACAATAGATACTCAAGTCAAAATGCGCTGAACACCAAATGCACCATAGGCAGCCACTGGACATTGGCTCCTGTTTGCCCAGGACCATCAGTGCCATCTCCCTTGGCTGCTCTTGTTCATGTGTCTCCACCATTCAAGCTGCTTCAGGTTGGAGAATGGTGGGTGGATGCTGGCTGACAAGAAGTAGATGCAGACCTAGGGAAGACAGCAAGATGGCACACTCATCCCCAGTGACATCGCAGAGACTGGGCATCGACACTCAAGCCCCAACCTTCTCTTCCATCTCAGATGAGGTGGCACCATACACCTACATTGCTTTGCATACATACATGCACGCACACATATGTATATGTACAGGCCCTCCCTGTGTAGCCCTGGCTGGCCTGGAACTCACAGGGTAGGCCAAGCTGTCTTCAAACTCACAGAGATCCACCTGCCTGTTTCCCAAGTTCCGATATTAAAGGAGTGCCCATATCTAATCTCATATCATGGTTTCCTAAAGCTTTCAATCCAGAGTGCTGGAGAGGCTGTGGGGAGAGAGGAACACTCTTTACTGCCGCTGTGAGCATAAACTAGCGCAGTCACTATGGAGGGTTCTCACACGGAAAACAGGACTACCAACTGACCCAGCCGTGCCACCCCTATACATATGGGTACCCTGGGACTCTTATGTCTGTACATCACAGAGATGCCTGCATACCCGTGGTTTCACAGTGCTGTTTACAATAGCCAAGTTACCAAATCAGTCTCAGTGCCCATCAACAGGTGGATGGATAACAAAAAGCATATTCGTATGAAATAAAGTTTGCACTGCCATAAAGAATGAAGTTATGCCATTTTCAGGACTATTGCATGAAGAGTGGAATTGAACGATATAGCACAGGCCCAAGCATCACAAGGGGAACCTGGGATAGACACATGCAAGTACACACCACACACACACACACACACACACACACACGACGTGGAAATGGGAGGGAGATAAGAAGGGATATTTCTGGGAACTAGGAGGATTAGGGAAATAGCCCGTATAAACAAGTGTCCTTAAGGAAGCCCATTACTTGATACAGTGTATGGACATGGTGATAATTTGACTTTTACTCTCAGGATGCTGCCTGTTCCCACCCACCTTGGTGGTGAGGCCAGGTCTGTGGGTGGCAGGAACTGGTTTCCTTAACTGCTTCACATATGATATAGTCCTGGGCACAGAACCTTTCTAAGGCACGGGGGTTAAGGGGACAAGTTCTGCCTATTCTGAGCATGAAGGCTTTGTGCTCTGAGCTGGGGAAACTGAGGGACTGAGGAGGATGGCAGCCCATGCTCATCACTCCCATGCATTTTCAGGGTCCTCCTCCTCATCCCCAGTGCCACACCAGTGACTAGGCGAGGACAGAAAAAGGACTGTGGGAGGGGTAGGGAGAGTAGTCCTTCAAGGCCTTGAACATTCCATGAGGGTCCTGGGCAGGAAAACACATGCATACATGCACATATACTCACACTCACAGGCACACACTCAGGCATGCACACTCACACATGGCCATACTCATGCACAAACACACACAAACACAAACACACTCACACATGTATGTACACATGTACATGCACTCACACACATCACAGTCATGTACACACAACCTTGCATACAATGCACACATATGTAACCACACACACACACACACATACTCACACATGTGCACATGGGCGCACAAATGCACATATGCTCACACATGCATGTACACGTGCACACATACATAGACACACACATTCATGCAGATACACAATCACACACATGCACACATATCCAATCACACACTCACTCACACACATACACGGACACACAGTCATGCACTCAGTGCTGCTATTTTACTGACTCTATCACTCATCTTCCCGAGCCCTTTCAAGTGCAACTTTGCCTCAGCTTTCCGTTGTGGCCCAGGGCGTCCCTGGACCCCTCTGCACCTTAAGAGCTATAAAATTGAGATAATGGCCCTGCTTTATCTGCCCCAGAGGCGTGTGAGATAATTATGGGGCGGTCACTTGCTTTGAAAAGACTTGAGAACTGAACAAATATTGCAGGTTGCTATGATCATACCAGTTTCCCGGAGGGGCGGGGCGGGGGTGTCCTGCCCCTTCATACATATGCACAAGCTACTTCGTCCCCAGGGCAGGCTGGCTGCCTCAGTGCCTTGGCAGTGTGACAGGTGAGTGGCAGTTGGAAACGCCAAGTGAGACTCCTGGCATCTGCCCACGGAGGCTGTGAGTTCAGTATGTAAGCCTTTGTGGACTGAAGAAAGGGAATTCAAGTTCATGACCTTTGCTACCAGAGGCTCTGAGTGCTCCTTCTGTGGGGGAAAAGATATTGAGATCACGTGACTTCCTGTGGGTGACTCTGGGATGAGCTCTGTGAGCTCCCTCTGTGCCTATAAAACAAGTCCATGTTCTCCATTTTAGCAATGTTGGGGGCAATGTCTGTTGGTCCCTCCCCTTTCTCTTTCCTCGTCTTTGGCTCTCCTTGAGAATATGGTCTCTCTATGTAGCAGAGGATAGTGTCAACCTTGCAATTGGTTCTCCTGCCTCAGCCTTCTGAGTGTCAGGGTTGTGGCCACCTTACCCGGCTGTCTGTTGCCATTTTTCTAGAGCTTTGTTAAGGGACCTGTCATCTGTCAATCTGTTTGTTTAATGAATGGTTTAGACAATGGATGAGCACCAGAATGCTTGGATGGTTCAGTTCCGTATGAGCAATGCCTGCTCTGTGAATCCTCATTCCACCCTACCCCAGTGTCAGTGCTAACAGCTCCTTGTTGTCTCTCCCTATGAGCCCAAAGTCAGCCTCCATCGCCAGGTCACTTCTGGTTTCTATCAGCTGTCAATCAAGACTCATCAATGTGCTCGTACAGCAGAAGCACAGCTACAGGCAAAAAGCAAAGCGCCTCCTCTAGCCACCTCCTCCCACGGATCTGACGTACCAGGCAGGCCAGGACTCATGCATAGGTCCTTCTTAAGGGGTTGAGTGTTGCCCATCTCATCTTTACATCATTCTGTGTGCACATGCCTTAGCTGATGGGTGACTGGGCTTCCTATGGTCATGCCACAGAGTATTTGTAGCAGATCCTGCTCCTCAATGCTTCTCCCTAGGACACTAATGCTAAATGGGAGCCCCACACCTACCAACCCACAGCTCACCGCTCACTCAGTGGCTTTGAATAACTCTTGACACTGTGTGCTGGATAAGCGATGCAGAGGCATTTCTCTTGTTGGGACAAGTACCTGAGAGAAAAAGAGGAAGGGCTCAGTTTGGTTTATGGTTCATAGGCTTCACTCTGTGGTTGTCTGGGTCCATTCTTTCTGGGCAGAGCATCAGGGCAGAGATAGAAGCAAGGTAGCTCCCATCATAGTGGTGAGCAAGCAGGGACGAGGGAAGAAGGGCTAGAGACAAGATCTTTCTTTCTGGGACACATCTCCAGTGTCCCATCCCCTCCCAACACCGCTGCATTATGAATTCATCAGTGGATCCTTCAGCCTGCTCTCACTGCTCCGCAGCTTCGCCACCTGGGGAGCAAGTCTTTAACCCAGAAGCCTTGGGGAGTCTTTCTCTCTTTTCCGGGGTGTCTGGATTTGTGTGTGTGGGGTCTATGGCAGGGGCGGGGGTGTGGGTACGATTCATTTTCAAGTCGCAGCACAGTCTGACATTAGAGTTTCTACCCTGACCCCCACAGGAGCCTGTGCGAATGGGCTAAACAGATTCTCGAGCCGATTTCCACCACATGAGGCTTTGACTGCGAGCACTCTGCCTCAGTTGCCTCACCAGCACGAGGTAAATAAAAGTTATACTTCACATGTAGGCTGCTTGCAAAGTCGATGCACTTGGATGATAAACAGGGGGTAACATGATAAGAGTCATGTGCGAAGCACCCCGAGACCACACTAGCCACTGCTGGTTCATTTTTAACCTGGCAACATGAGCAAGGTAAAATAGTTACTTTGGCAGGCTTGATCATTTCACCTGAGACACAATGAGTTGCACATAGGAAATGCTCAGTCCTTTTAGGCAGACTGGAAAAGTTCCACGAGACCCAGCCACCCAAATACACTTCTCTGCACTCCATCCATGCAGGCTGGTGCGTATCTCTGCATCACCCTGCCTGTGAGCCCCTGGAAGGATGGATGCAATGAAGATGCTGAGCTACGGTCACCCACACCACTGTCAAATGCCTCCTCACCCTCTCTCCATTCATGAACATCATGGCTCCATCAAGTCCCCTTACAACAGGAAAAACATCCCGTTTCTTCTCTGCACACCAACCCCCGACAGAGCGGAGCTCCGGCAGCCACTCCTCCCCCGGAGTTCTTTCTTTTCCCGTGCTCCCACGTCCCTTGTCAGCGTCTGTTAGATTTTCATGGGAGAAAAAAAATGACTTCCTAAAGTGTTCAAAAGTCTTTCCTCGGTTTGTTATTAAAGCAATTATCTAACATAACACACCGAAGTCGCTGAAGGTATCCTAATGGGAAACAAATGCTGAGAACGGCCAGACTCGGGACTTTTGATTGAAAAATGAGAGGAAGGTGGTTAGTGGAGGAAAGCAGGGGAGGAGGATTTCCCACCTGGCCTTGGACAGGACATCAAAAGGATGCTATTTATAATAATTACTGCTCTGTCTCTGTAGCCCTGTGCACTGCCTTCCTTGTCCTTCCCCCCAACACCGCTGCATGGAACCCAGTTTAGGTGACTGCCATTCCCAGGACTGGGACACAGGGGCTGCATCCCAGACAAAGCTGGCCTGACGCCCAGGTGACAGCCAGCCAGATGCTCTGGGTCTTCATGGAATTACCAGCATCTTTCCAGATTCACTTCAGCTCTGCAAGAGGTAATGGCCACCACAAATGCCTACACTTCCACCCGGATACCTGGGTCTGGTGAGAACTCCAATTTCCTGGGAGCGTGGGCCAAAGATAACATGAATGCAATAGGGGAAAAGATCAAGGGAGAGGAAAGATACATCCATCCTACAGTTGGTTCTCAGAAACCCGTGACACACCAATTGCTGGGCTTTGTGCTAGAGAATATCAGGGGAAATAAATGTTGACCCCAGTGGGAAAGACAGGTTTAACTGCAGCCAGTCCCCATTGCTTGGCTGGTACTACCTGGAGCCATAGCACAGAAAGATTCTGAGCTCAGAAGAAAACAAATCTGCAATTGATTATTGATGTCTGCCAAGGGGATAATATGGAAGAAGCTTAGTCCTGTGGTATTCTTTGACATAAAAGTGCAGGCTGAGTACCTGGGATCTTGAGTGACATGCTCTGATACAGCGGCTGGGTGGAGCCTGAGAGTCTGTCTCTGTCAGGCTCACAGCTGTTGTCATGTTGCTGGTTCAATAAGCATGAAGTAGACTGTACCAGCAAAATCAAGTCCCCAGATCCAACATTCTCTTGGCCGAGTGACTTTGTCTAAGTCAAAACTTTTCACACTTAAGACCTCCTTTTGCCTGAGAAGTTTTCATATGAAAACAAGTATGGCTACACTAACCAAATGTGTAGTGAAAACTCAATCACTAGGAAATGTATTTTAAAGCAAGTCTTTGTTATACATATCGTCTCAGTATTTATCAAAGATGAAGGCAAATTTGCATGCTAATGAGATGAATGTGCTTGTTTATTTTTACATAGCTAAATCTCAACTGAGTGTTTGATGATTTTCATAGTTGATTGATAGCTATTTGGATTTCAGATTTTTCAATGCTAAAATGCTACTCAGCATAAATATGTAGCACAAAGTAGTCGGTGCATGTTTAAGGTCATTTCAGAAATTGTTGGAAGTTCTATCCTAACTCCAACCCCAAAATTCAATGAATAATTTTTGTTTGTCTAGGAAATTCAAGTCAGCGACCACAGCATCAAAGATTCTAACCCAGTTCAATCCAAAAAGATACTTAGCGAAGAATCAATGTAGGGCAGTCTTAGAAGTCTTTGTTTTCTGTGATGAAGCCATTTTGTGCCTGTAAGAGCAGAAAGCTTTGTGGGCACAGGAGGAAGATTTCAGTTTGTAGCCTGCTCTAGTCTGGAATCTGAGCCAAGGTGCTCCAGAGGGTGTTTGTTGGTGCCGTGTGGTGTGACAGGCAGCACAGGGCAAAGCTTGAGCGCTGAGTGTTTAGAGACAGGGCTGCAGTAAAATCCCATGATGCAACAGGGGCTAGTGTCTCCCAAAGATACCTCTAATACCGTGTGAATATGATTCTGAATTAATTTCTGGCCATCGTGCATTGATAAACCTTTCACTATTGCCCAATCTCTTTCAACCCCCACGTTGGATTACATGGCCCCATGTGGAGTCAGAGCACAGCAGCTTAAGAAGTTGTGGTCTAAACCACTGTGTTGGAGAGCCAGGGCTTCCATGGGGAGCCTAGAAGGGTGATTTAGCATCATCTTGCTTCTGAGTTTCTCCCAGTTGTAGGTGTCAGCCTGGCAGTTCTGCTATTAGCCAGAGGTTTCTATTGCTGGGTTGGAAGCAAGCAGTAATTCACAGAGGTTTGTATCCCCCTCCCAAAGCCCTGTCCAGAAGTTCGGTTTTTCCTCCCAAATTAACCTCAAGGTTCCCATAAGACTCTGGGGGTCTCCTAAGCTCTCGGTCTAAAGTTCCTGAAGATTACATTCCTGGGTGAGCCTTTGGGCAACACCACCTCCTTCCTAGCTGAGCAGGGAGGACTTCAAAGGTCTCCTTTCTTGTGGTATTTCAGTCCCTCTGGCCTTGGCCAGAGACCATCAACCTAGGGGCCTCTGAAAGGGAAAGAAAGAGGGAACAGAAAGCATCACTCATCAGTTCCCCTCCTCCCACCCAAACAAAGGTTCCTGCTTGGACCAAGTATGAGCTCGTGTGGAAGATCGAGTGAGACCTCGCGAAGGTAATTCACCCCTGATTTACATTTCCATCTGGATTCCATTCTGCCAACTGGGGCAGAGACATCCACCATTCCCTTCTCAAGTACTCTGCGGAGAGATTGGAGATAACGCCATTTAGCCCAAGACCGTCTCTCAACAAACAGTACTGAGTCGGGGCATATGCAGCTTACCCTAACCAGAGTACATAGAGCTGGGGCAGAAGGTGGAAGACTTAAGTGTTTTCCAAGTGCTTTCTTCCCAGACAGAAGGCAAAGGAAGTCTCCTCCCATAGGCTCAACGGGGAAGACACAGAGAAAGCCAGTCCAAAGGATGACACAGTATGGTTGTGCCTGAAGTGTCACCCACCTCTAACCATTTCAGTATAGTATGAGGTACCAGCTGCTTCCTGCCAACCTGCCAGCCACCATGCTTCCACCGAGCGGGTCTCGCTTGTCCTCAGTTGTCACAGTCCTGAGAAGTCCATGATCTGGGTCTTTGCTTCTATCACCTCTTAGCTGAGGGACCCTGCAGCAGGGCCAATGTTGACATCCTTATATGACTATGTTCACTCTGAATTTACAGATACAGCAGAGGAAGCGTCTTTATAAAATTATTAGGGATATTGAACTATGAAATTATAAACTATGAAATTAGCCTGGTAGGCACAATGAACTCAATGACAAGTCTCTGGGGTTATATGTACACGTATCTGTGCGGACACACATGTGTTCATGGACGTGTGTGCTTATAGAGGACAAAGGTTAACCTGGGGATGCTCCCCACGGTTTTGTTTTTGATGGATCTCATATGTAGTAGGAGAGACTGCTTGTTCATTTCCGGCTGCTCAGCCCCAAAATAATCACACAGAAACTATATCTCCATTATTTTATATTTTACCACAAGGCTCGTGGCCTACCAGCAAGATTCCAGCATCTGTCTCCGGCAGGGCTTCATGGCTTCTCTCTGACTCCGCCTCCTTTCTCGCAACATTCCATTTAGTTTTCCTCAAATAGCTCTGTTCCCCTATAGCTCTGCTATAGGCCCAGAGTTCCTTTATTAACCAATGATATTCACAGCATCCAGAGGGGAATCCCACATCGCTCATAGACCTTGGAGCTCTACGATTCGACTGAAGTGGCTGGACAGTGAGCCCGGGGACGCCCATATTCCTAGCGCTGGGCTTATAGAAGTGCACTTCCATACTCCGCATCATCTTATGTAGGTTCTGTAGCATCAGCCTCGAGGCCTAGTGCTTGGGAAGCAAACCCTTTACTGACCAGTCAGCTCCTCAGCCCACACAAGTGTCTTTATAAGAGACATCTGAAAGGAAGTTTGAGAGGTTCAGAGGAGACCCTTGAGCACAGTGGATGGTGGGGTCACACAGTGGACGGTGGGGTCACACAGTGGACGGTGGGATCACACAGTGGACGGTGGGGTCACACAGTGGACGGTGGGGTCACACAGNGGGTCACACAGTGGACGGTGGGGTCACACAGTGGACGGTGGGATCACACAGTGGACGGTGGGGTCACACAGTGGACGGTGGGGTCACACAGTGGATGGTGGGGTTGGCAATTCAGTCGCACATCAAAGATGCCTGTGACCATTGAAGCTGGAAAGAGGAGGGCAGAGCTCCTACCCACTCCCATGGTTTGCAGAGGATGCCCAGCATTGGTCCCCACACCAGTGATGATTAGTTCCTGCTTCTGGCTTTCGGTACGATGAGCAGGAGAGTTTTGGCTGCTTTAAGCCACCGTTTTAGAGGCAACTCTTCCCTGCATCGATCTCCAAACCCCTTGGCAGACTAGCCTGGAGCAGGTGCTGAGCTCTAACTCCCTCGCTGTGCCGTGCGATCCCTCACGGCTCCTGTCCTCTGTCTGAGTCGGCTGTCCTGTTTAGGAAACGGACAGACATATTCATGTCTTCTTCCCACTGAATTTGTGGAGAGCTTTGTGGCATTTTTCTCACGACTGTGACTGGCCATCTGATGAAAGCAGCTTGAGGAAGGTAGGGTCTATTTGGGTTCGTGGTCTGAGGGAACCGCTTCATCACATGGATGGTGGGAGTGTGGAGTAGCCAACCCTATGGTGGCCATGAAGCAGCTGAGCTGAGCGCTGGTGTTCGGTTCACTCTCTCCTTTTTATTCCCTCGAGAACCCCATCCCAGGGAGTCATGCCACCCACAAGGCAGGTCTTCCTCCTCACTTAAACCTCTCTGGGAATGCCTCCAATGCCATACCCACGGGCGTGTCACTTAAGAGAGTCTAAATCCATAAATTGATAGTTAAGATTAACCATCAAGGAATTAAGAATGTGTTTTAAGTTCCCAGTGCAGTGCCTGGCTTGCAGGAGAAGTTGAAAGGAAGACCGGACTATTTGACACAAAGTGTGATGCTTGCATTTATGTTAATGGGCCTAACACTCTAGGAAGGATCATTGCCCAAAGAAAACAAAACCAGAGTGACCTTTGACCTGTTATTTCAGGAAACTTCCGGAAGTACCAAGGAACCCTCCTCCACTGCCATTTGTAGAGCAGTGAGTGTCTTGGATCCTTACAGAGAAGGCTGCCTAGAAATGACTCAAAGAGGCTCCAGAATTCTTCCAGAACCTCATTAGTTGAGAATTTGGGAAGTAAAGCTGGGAACCTGGACTTTAGATAAGAAGAGGTGCACACGGAAGGTGGATCTTAAGATGACCCATCCTATCGTGGGTTCCACATACAGAATGGCTGTTGGAAAGCTTTCCTATCACAGTCCGCCTCTCAGCATACACCCCAGAGGCTGCACCTTTTCTCTCCCATCCTCTGCGGCTGAACTCATAGGAGGAATTGGCAGGAGGCAGCCTCTCCTCAGTTGAGTCCCCAGGGAAAAGCTTATGGAGTCAGGGGGAGTGCTCATCCATGCCCATAAGTCTGGTGATGTGGTGCTCCCAGTGGGGCAAGGAAGAGCCCGGTGGACTCCGTAAATGCTTGGAATGGAGCCTGATTCCTTCATTCCAGTTGCTAAAAAGTGTCATATCAGGTGGCAACAAGAGCCACTTCCCCAGACTGCCCCATCTGCCTTCCCAGGATTCACAGGCTCACCTTCAGAAAAGCTGCCCTCCACCTGTTAGTTAGCATTGTGATTTAAAAAAAAAAAAAAACAAAAAACAAAAAAACTTTGATGGAAGAGAAAAAGGAAGCAAGAAAAAAGAAAGAAAGAGAGAGGGAGGGAGAGAGGAAGGAAGGAAGAAAGGAAGAAAGAGAAGGGAATTTAGAAGAACAGTGTTGAACGTTCATGCCATAGTCTCAGAAAGCTCAGGCCTTAGGTGATGATGGGCATGTTTATGGAAACCCTAAGAATTTTCCAGAACAAAGCTGGGTGGTGGTGCATGGCTTTAATCCCAGCACTTTGAAGGCAGCGGCTGTGGACCTGTGAGTCTGAAACCAGCCTGGTCTACAGAGTGAGTTCCAGGACAGCCAGGGTTATACAGAGAAACCCTGTCTTGTAAAACAAAGACAAACAAACAAAACAACAGAGAAAAAAAAAAAGAAAGAAAAAAATTTTCCAGAATAAACCAACCGAAAAGGAAGCAATTCCTTGAATTTGGTTCTGCCTTCATGTTGCTGGTGGCGTTCCCTCTCCTGGATTTCCCAGGGCTGAATTCAGATGCTGGAAGCCCCATGGAGTCAAGTCTCCACCTAATGAAGAAAACCCTACAGGAATACTCAAAAAGTCCCATGTTTCTGGAAATCATAGATTTGTCCCACCCTCCACTCTTGTCACTTGTGTCCCTGCCAGATCTTTGGAAAGCGCAGAGTTGGTAAAACCTGTTTTGTCTTCAAGCAGCAGGGCAATGGCAGCTAGACTCCAGAGTCAGTATCTTCGCCCGCTGGTGTTGAGTGGCTGACTGTAACTCTTGGCATCTCTTGCTGGGTTACTGAACCTCTGAAGCAGAGGTTCTGAAAATGGGTCCAGCAATACTGGCTGTCCTCACCAGATGGAAGCGCGCCCATATATCTATTCTGGCTCTGGTTCCAGACAGTGGACCCCATGGGAAGTGTCAGCCTGTGCACTTGGGCAAAACATCATGGTGGGGGGAGCATGTACTGCAGGGAGGCATGAGCTCATGGCTGACGGAAGCAGAGGAAGAGGAAAGGGGTTAAATAAAAGCGTGAAAAGTGACCCACTACTTCCAGCTGGGCCTCGCCTCCCAAAGTTTTTAGTCTCAAGACACAGCAGCAACCGCTGGAGACTAAGCTTTCAACACATGAGCCTGTGGGGGTCCTGCCTTCGCCTGTGGCTGGCGAGCTGTAGGAGTTAAAACAGGCCAGTCGTCTCCTGTACTTTAGCAAGAAGCGTTCATTCTTGTGGGGTGATTTCTTAATTTCTGTGAGGTTCTCAGTTCTTCATGGGGCTAATTCTTGCTGATCCACATGATCAAGGCCAGGCACTGGCATGTATTCTATGTAACAAGCCTGAGCCCATAGCAGGTGCTAAACTGGACTCAGAAGCATGTTTTCCTGTGAACAGATAGACAGCACTTTGCAGGACTTCTTTCAAGGAGCCTTGGTGACCTGAGTCCCTAACAAGTTAAATAGAAAGGAACTTTCTGGCTGGGTGGGAAGACATGACATCCAAGAACGAAGAAACAGGGTGTTGCATGGGGGGGGGGGTCACTGGGGACCAACACAAAAGACTGAAATCGCCATTAAACTCAGTCATGCTGGGATCCCAGACCACACTTTCCCTCCCAGGGTGCCATGTTCTCAGGAGACAGGAATGCAGTCTGATGCCAGTGTGCGACTCAGTTAGCACCATGGGCCTGTTCTCTCCTAAAAGGCTGTCCTTGCCCTCTCCAGCAACGCTTTAACACTCCCAGCCTCTGAGAACAGAACTAAAAACATCCCTCCAGGGAAATGACAGAGAGCTAGAGATACACATGGCAGCTCCACCAGAGCCTTTGTTCAGTCCACATCAGCAGTGTCTTGGGTTTCTTTAAGGACATTATGACAACAGGTTGCTAAGAAACGGAAGTGTTGGAGAGTTCTGGGGATGGGAAGGAGATGTGTGTGTGTGTGTGTGTGTGTGTGTGTGTGTGTGTGAGAGAGAAAGAGAGAGAGAGAGAGAGAGAGAGAGAGAGAGAGAGAATAATGCTTCATGCCATCGTTTTACCGTGTGCTGTTGGTCAGTGTGAAGGTGGGTTGACAAGACAAGCCACACCTGCTGTCCTGGACTTGACATTCCATGGAGGCAGAGGAATCGGGCAGAAAGACAAAGGATGGACTGGCATACGTCACCTTCTCCATCCAGCCATCCTCATTTTCTCTAATCAGAAGCTCAGGCCAAAGGCAGCTGATTACTTTGTCTTATGCATTGCTTAGTCTTGGGGGTGGCAGACTGCAGGCACCAGCCTTCCCAGTGAGCACCTAAGCTTGCTGACCACAAGCTTCCAGGCTTGGGGCATGAGGAAGGAGGCCTCAAAGGTGTTTACGGGAAAAGAAGTAAGAACGTATGTGGGATGTGAAGGTGCTACCTGTGAGTGGTGGTGTACCTGACAGTCTAGAATCATCTGAGAAGAGGGACTGTCACACTGGGTTGGCCTGTGGACATGCCTGTGGGTGATTACCTAAGTTAACCGATTTGGGAAGACCCAGCCCACTGTGGGTGTCACCATTCCCTAGCCAGAAATAGCCTGAACCGTGTGACCGTGGAGAAACCATGCTGAGCATAACATGCAAGCATGCATGCATGCATTTCTCTCTGCTGCGGACATAATGTGACCAACAGCTTCTAGCTCCTGCCAGCGGGACTTCCCTGCTGTGACATACTGTGACATACTGTAATGTAGAACTGTGAACTGAGAGAAGCCCTGTTTCTTCCGAATTGCTTATCTTCTCACAGGAACAGAAATGAAACTAGAACGAGTAGGCCCTGCTTTCCTGCCCACGTTGGTCTAAAAGTCGAATAAAAACCCCCAACCCAATGGAGGAGAAAGTAACAAGAATGGAAATAAGAAGGTTTTGTTATGTTTGTTTTGTTTTTTAAATCTGCTGGGCATCTTGAATTTGTGGCAAAATTTAGTAGTGGAGGGCACTGTTATCTAATTATTGGATGTGACTGTATTTCCGATCACAGGGACACCTGTGCAGGTGAAGGCTGGATTGGGGGCCAGGTAGGAGAGGAGGAGAGAGTAGACAGGAGAAACAGATACATTTGCACACCTGCCCAGATGATTTTAATAGGAGATGCCATGTTCTCCCTCCAAATATCATTCTAGATCCTCCTAGCCATTTCATTTTCTCCGTATGCTTTCTGCATCACTAGCCACCATGTGAGTGTGAGCTACCAGTCTGAGCAATATCTTCCCAAGACCTTTTACTTGGGGGAGCCGACTAGATGTGACCCATGTGTGTGTGAAATCCCTGTGTCCTCTGTGTCTGTATACCAACAGCCGCGGGTGCACAGCTCCGCCATCTCTCTGGAAGTCTTTTGTTTTTGTTTTTGTTTTGTTCTTGTTTTTTTTCGAGACAGGGTTTCTCTGTGGCTTTGGAGCCTGTCCTGGAACTAGCTCTTGTAGACCAGGCTGGTCTCGAACTCACAAAGATCCGCCTGCCTCTGCCTCCCGAGTGCTGGGATTAAAGGCATGCGCCATCACTGCCCGGCCTCTCTGGAAGTCTTTAGGAAGCAGGGGTGAGTGAGAATGCAAGTTTCTCTGCTCATGGAGACTGCATCCCTACAGCTCCAAGGCAGGTCTGATGTTTGAGAGGCTGTGTGACTCTTCTGGGATCCCTCCATCACAAAAGCCCTGGGCAACAGTAATTCCCAAATTAGGGATAAAACAGGAATGTGGCAAAGGGATCATTGTCCCGTGCTCACTCGGCAGTCTGGGCAGAGGCTGACCCAGGACTACAGAGCTAGTCTATTGATGAAGCCATTGTTCTTTTAACCCTGGCTACGTGGTGTGCCCTGCTCTCCCATGTGTCTTGTTTTCCTCTCTTTTTGCCTATGTATATTTTATTTTCATTTAACACATTTTATTGTTTGTGTTTTTATTGTTCTTTTCATAATCTCATTAAATTCTTACCAGAACAGTAAAGTAAAAATTTAATGTTCCTTATAATAGTGGGTATCCATGTCTTTTCCCACCAGATGTCAAGTTCTCTGAATTCAGTGCCCTTGGCCCACATCTCAGAAACCTTAGTGCCTCTCCCCAGACTTGGCACCTTGTCAGCCTCCAATCCGTGCCTGAAGAGAGAGCCCAGTTCCACCACCCTTTCCTGCTCCAGAGCACATTGGAATTCCAGGCTCTTGTGGGACAGTCACCGGCTTATTGAGCAACCTTGGGTTTCCTTTGAACTATGTGGGTGGTCCTGGGGACTAATGGAGTCAAGCTGACCTTCTTCAGCTTCTGGGTCCATAGTCCCATGTTCTGGAAGACTGGCTCCATAGAAACTCTGTTCAGCCCTTGCTAGGGATGATGCCAGGGGCCTGTGTGCCACGGTGTCCAGTTCTGGTGATCTGAACAACATGTATTTAATGGGTATCATCCAATACACTCTTGGCATCCATCCCATTGGCCATCATAATAACCTCTCAGGGTAGACACTAGTGTGACCTGGAGGTTACAAGGGGACAAAGCAGACAATTCAGTCAGTCTGAAGGGCTTTCTTAGAGTCACACAATGAGAGACTCTGGGGCTCCGATCTGAGAGTCCCAGCATCTGATATTGTGGAATAATCTCTTTGTACACTGTGAAGATGTGACTTTGCCAAGGCAAGGTATAGTCAGGAGAGCCAGGCAGAGAGAACTCTGAGAAGAAGAGTGGAGTCGCCTGTGGATGAGAGGGAACAGATATGCAAGGAAAAAGGTAAAAGCCACGAGTCATGTGGCAACACATAGATGAATAGAAATGGGTTAATTTACATTATAAGAGCTAGTTAGAAACATGCCTAAAATATCGGCTGAGTTTCTATAATTAATAATAAGTCTGAGTCTATCCTCTGCTCACAGCGTAGAGGCTATGAAGATGACAGGCCCTAGGCTGTGGTACATCCCCCCTCCTGCCTCACTCCATGTGGTTGTGGGCTCTTGCTGTACAGACACAGTGATCTAAATCCAAACCCCAGTACCTACATTAAGTTGGGCATGCCTGGAATCTGCGATCCTATGGTGAGATGGGAGATGGAGACAGGTGAATACCCAGAATGCTGCGGATCAGCTAGCCAGGATACACGTGGTGAACAATAAAGAGAGACCTTGTCTTGAACAAAGTTGAAGGTGAAGATGACCTCCTCTACATGTGTGCCCTGGCATGTGTACATCTGGATGGGCACACACACACACACACATACATGCACACAAGACTTTTGTTAATGTCACCAGGTGAGAAATTTGTTTTCAACTGTGGTTGTGAGTGAGATACAGGTGTCTCTGATTTTCATTCCTGTATCTATGGAACACTGTCTCTGAGACTTCCCACCCACAAAGACTGACTCTCAAAAGCTGTTGCCTAAGCCTGCTTATGTCAGACCTCATAAACAGCCAAGCTGAAGCTCCTGGCAGAAGCTAAATCCCCAGAAGAGTCTCTGGGGGATGCAGAGATGCTCAGAGGTTAAAAGCACCTGCTGCTCCAGCACCTACACCAGGGGATTAAAATTGCCTACAGCTCTGGTTCCAGGGGATTCGATGCTCTCTTCTGGCCTCCACAGACACCTGTGTGTAAGTGCACACTCACACAGATGCATCCAGACACAAGCATACAAATTGAAACATCTTAAAGAGGAGGTCCTGCTGGGCCAGCATCGTAGCTGGGTGGGTAAAGGTGCTTGCAGCAAGCCCAGTGGTTTGAGACGTTCTCCTCTGAGTCCCATAGGAGAAGGAGAGGGGTGATTCTATCTCCAGTCGTGCTCACTAGATATGCTCAGTGGATGCACTTTAGCATTCATTCACATACACGTACCCGTGCACATGTGTATACCTGCAAATATGTACATGCTCACATGTGTGTATGCATGCATGCGCAGACACACACTAAAATAAATAAAGAATTCAAAGTTTCTGCCCTACTTGTCATTTGTCTGGGTTGCATCCCGGACAGCTTCTCAATTGGCCTCTTCTGTCACAATAACCAATGTGATGTCTAGATTAAGCATTAATTTATGGGACTGGAGAGATGGCTCAGTGGCTAAGAGCACTGGCTGCTCTTCCAGAAGACCTAGGTTTAATTCCCAGCACCCACATGGTGACTCACAACTATCTATAACTCCAATTTCAGGGGATATGACACCTTCACACAGATGCACACAAACTAATTTTTAAGCATCAATTTATGAAGAGGAGATGACACACAAGAAACACATAAATGTGTGCAAACAAAGACTGCTCAAACCCGAATAATCACACAAAAACTATATTCATTATAATACTGTTTGGCTGATGTCTCAGGCATATTTCTAGCTAGCTCTTACATCTTAAATTAACTCAGTTCTATTATTCTGTGTATCACCACGAGACTGTGGCTTACCGGGTAAGGATCTGGCATCTGTCTTGTCCAGCAGCTACATGGCGTCTCTCTGACTCTGCCTACTCTCTCTATATATCTCTGTTCAGATTTCCCGCCTGGCTTTGCTCTGCTAAGCCATTAGCTGAAACAACTTTTTTATTAACCAAAGGTAATAAAACATATTCACAGCATACAGAGGAGAATCCCACATCAAATGTGAGGCCTCCAGGACTCAACACAAACAAATTTACAAGATTGGACAGTGGTGGCGCACACCTTTAATCCCAGCACTCAGGAAGCAATGGCAGGAGGATCTCAGTGGATTTGATCCCAGCCTGGTCTACAAAGCAAGTTTCAGGAAAGCCAGGACTGTTACACAGAGAAACCCTGTCTCAAAAAAAAAAAAAACAAAACAAAAAAAACAAAGATGACAACAAAACAAACAAACAAACATACAAACATACAAACAAACATACTTCATCTCTCCCTGCTCTTCACACTAAATGCTGCTGCTTTCTGATGTTTGCTTCCCACTGGTTCCCGCAGGCCTGGGAGAAGACATGCCCACAGAGATGGACTGAGGAGTATAACATCACCGGAGAGATCCCGAGCCCACCACACAGCGAACAGCAAGTCCAGATCCTCCATTCTTAGGGGTCCTCTGTGAAAGCCCCCCATGACACAACAACCTTAATCCAACTGAACAAATTTAAGATGTTCTCAGAGCTTGTAAAAGACCAGCAGGATTTGTCCTGCAAGGAGAATCAAGGTACCTGGGGTATTTGCAAAGAGAAGAATGGGATGGCTTTACAATGAACCAAACTGTGTTGGTTACTAACCATTGCCTCATAGAAATCGTCAGTTCAAAGTTACTGTGTGCACACACAGCTTGGTCTTTCTTTTCCCCATTTTTTCTAGTTATTTTGGTTATCTGTTTGGTTTTTGTGTGTGGCATGTGGTGTGCATTGTCTTCATGTGGGTACAGAACATGAGTGCTTTTACTCACATGCAGAGGTCAGAGTAGACGCTAGCTGTCTGCCTTTTCCTCTTTTGCTCGCCACATTGCTTTGAGGCAGGGTCTCTCACTGAATCAGAAGTTTATCACTTTGGCTAGGCTGGCTGGCCAGTGAGTTTCCAGGAGCTGCCGGTCTCTGCTCTGCAATGCTGGCATTATAGGGTTTTATGTGGATGCTGGAGTTTTGAACTCAGGTTTCTTGCTTGCAAAGCAAGTACCCATACTTAACGACTACCCAGGCACCACCTCCATGCCAGTACATAGACTTCTTATTTCACTTGCTGTCTCTCTTGGGCAAGTCAAATCTTCTAATATCCTGGGAAAATTCCAGACTGACATCAACCTTGCAGCAAGGTATCCTACCCTGGCTAACTTCTATTTCTGTATGAGCATGTGCACGTGAAGCCAAAGGCACCGCACCTCAGGTGGTATCCACACTCGTGTCTCTGACTCTCCAGCCCTAGGATTATAGCTGTGTATCACCACTGCTTTATTTTATTGTTTTATTTCTTAACACATGTTCTGGGGGTTAAACTCAAGCCCTCATATTTGCATGGCATTCGGCTTTGTCCTCAGACCCTTGACTAACTTTCATTTGAGACTCAGGCTTCCCCCAGTTTGACTGTAAGAAAAAAAAAGATGGGTTTGGCTCATATACCATAGCCTTCCACTGCACCATCCATAGCTGGCAGCTCAGTTAAATTTTTTGTTCCTTTTCTGTGGAGCTAGGAGTTATGGGATATTAGTTCAAGATGTGTCAGATTCGGTTAGATCGCATTTGTTTTAACTCTGTAAAGCTGGATTCCTTTGCCTTCCTAAAACACCTGTTTGGTATAATAAAGAGTTGAACAGCCAATAGCTGGCAGGAGAGAGGGACAGGCACAGCTGCCAGGCAGAGAGAGTAATAGAAGGAGAAAAAGAGAAGAGAGAGGAACAAGAAGAGGAGAGGAGGATGCTGGGGGCCAGTCACCCAGCCACACAGTCAGCCACGGAGTAAGAAGGAGAGAGAAGTATACACAAGAGAGACAGTTAAAAGCCCAGCGGCAAAAGGTAGACAGGATAGTTAGTTAGGAAAATCTAGTTATGAACAAGCCAGGCTAAGGCTGAGTGTTTATAAGTAACAAGAAGTCTCCATGTATTGACTTGGGAGCTGGGTGGTGGCCCCCAAAGAGCAAAGAGTAAAGAACAAAGCCAATAACAGTGAGTGGTCCCAAGATTTGTCTCAGTCCAGGGAGCCCCCTCAATCCATCCAAACATGTGAAACTCCTCTCTCACCCCTGCAAGTCATAGTCCAGGGAGCCCCTCAATCCATCCAAACATATGTGAGACTTCTCTCTCACCCCTGCAAGTCATGATTCTGGGCCTACATCTTACATACATGCACACATCGTATATATCATGTAGGCCATGCCATGATCCTGAACCTGTATCTTACACACATGTACACTCTGTATCACTTAGGCCACACCATGATTCTGGACCTGCATCTTACACACACACACACACACACACACACAGAGCACACACACACAACACACACACACAACACACGTATATATCATGTAGGCCACTGTGACTGCTGTCATCACCCCAGATAAGTGTCGGTAAAGATGGCTCAACGGTTAAAGATGCTTGGGTCAAACCTGATGAGCTGAGGTTGGGTTCCTGGGTCCCACAGGGTTGGGGAAAGAACCAACTCCTGAAAATAGTCTTCTGACCTCCACATGTGTGTGATAGCAGCCCTTCACAGAATAAATAAATGAATGAATGAAAGTAATTCAAATTCTTTCAAATAGTATTATAGACTCATTTTTTTTAAAAAAAAAAAAAAAGAGGAGTGTCAAATCACCCCACAAATTTTTCAGGAAGATATGTAGCTAACTTCATGGAAGACACAGATGGGAATGACCTCAAAAGAACTCAGGTGACAATTATGAGTCATTAGACAAAAAGCATTTCTTCACAGACCCCAGGCAGGCCTCTGGACTCAGCAGTGACTCACTCTTCTTCCCACTGCCTGGGGAAGGCCTCTGCCTGCTTCCCAGAAGTCTCCAGAAGAAGAGTATCAATGTGTGGCTCCAGCTGAGAAGCGTTTTTGCACAATGTTCCATTATTGACAAATCTCTCTTGGACTGGGTTCAGCTGTCAAGGCTGGCACAGGGCAGCCTAGTGCAAGCCCAAAGCAATTCCACTTTACTTTGGAAGAATCTTTGGCCCAGATGAGAGCAAAATGAGGTCCCTGATGTTAGCAGGCTTCTGGCCTTGAGCATCTCATGGCTGTGAGCTCCTCTTCCACCAACCTCAGCATCAGTGAGGATGAAGCTAGAGTGTCCCCTCCTCTGCCCCAGAATGAGAGAGGCTGGTACTCTACTCTAACAACGCAGTCCATGAAACTCAACACAGCACCCAGCTTGCCATGGGTCAGAATCTCCTAAGACTCAGACACCTATAATGGAACGATTTGTCCATTACCATAGCATGGATGCTCACTCATGGCTCTTTAGGAGCCTGGGATTGTCTCAAGAACAGTGCTGTGTGGAAAGGACTAGCAAGTGCCAGCTCCTTGTTTGGACTCGGCTTCCTTCTTGCTGTGTGTCATCCCTCATTCTGAGCTCTGAGGACCATGATTTACTTTTCAACTCAGAAGTCCAGGTCCCCTTTTAGCTGGAAGGGAAATAAGAACCAATCAGGACTAACTTAACCCGTAGCACCTTTTCTACCGTGGAGTCTGCCTCGAAGTAGGACACCCAGCACCTTGATGTTGTGCTTGGGTATGCAGGCTCCACCAGGTGGGTGACGATGTGCGCATGGGCATACAACTGCCACATGGTGGGTGACTGTGCCAAGACAAGCTTCCTCTCCACAGGTCAGCATCACGTCAGAAAACCAAGAGGCTGACTCTGTGCCAGCCGGGGGATGGGGGAATCCACATCCAGAGCAGACAGCATTCCCAGGTGATGATGCCCCTTAGAGGAGGAGCCAGCTCCTCAATGGGGAGGGAGCACCTGAGAGGTGGGTGACCTTTCTAGTAGTGTGTTTATTTGACAACCCAAGGCAACAAGTTGTATAAAGGAGAAGAGAGGAAGAGGAAAACAGAAGATTCTCTAAGAATAAAGGCATTCACTCTGGTCTGCCAAAACCTCATAAAACTGTAAACGTCCAGGCACGTATAAACACAGTGAGAAAAATAAGTACAAGGTCTGGGAAGCCTGGAAACGGGTTCTTTATCCTTCTTATTGCATGGGCTCGCTCTCTGTCACTGGATCCAGTTGTTACATAATAAATACCCAAGAAATACCTGTGGAAGGAATGCATGACAGGAAGAAAGCGAATGGACCTGGACTATCAGGGAAGGTGTTGTGGACTAGATGGATTTGTGGGGGATGGGTAGGAGGGGGCTAACTGGAGGAAGGACGGAATCCAGGAAAACCCTGACTTCAACAAAGATTGCCTCAGGAGGGTGAATGTGTGGTGCTGGGAGATGGGCGGGTCAAGGGGGTTAGGCTGCCCTGCACTCTGTTTCCCTGGAAGTTTAGTGACTGCATCCTGGGGCCACGCTGTACAGAGCCTGGGGCATGATGCCAGGGATTCTGCTCCATGCAGCTCTTCAGGAACCCAGGCCCAAGGCAGCTCTAGAGGTTAAACTGGAACAAAAGAGGGAAGGGTCCAATTTTATAGAGGGCCGAGCACAGGAAGAGAAAATGCAATTCTGTCATGGGGGGCCATGTGGGTGGAGCTGGGGGCACCCTGATGGGGAAAGATAAACGTCCCTGTTCTCAGTGATGTGTGGAAATCGAAAAGTGTTGCTTTTCGCTAGAAGGATGCTGGTCGCTAGAAGGATGGAGGAAGGATACAGGGAGATGGGACTCTGGGTGTCAACAACATCCAGATAGATGGAGGAATGGGTTTGAGTGCACTGTAGCAGAGAAGAGAGGGGAGTTCCGGACAACTTTTCTGGTATTTTGTAAAGAACCAGGAGAAAGTACTGAAATATCTGCAGCACAATAAATGGTCAGTGTCGAGGGAGACACCTTTCTAATGAATAACTCGGTCCTCACAGCTCATATATCAATTTAAGTATTTTACATTGTACTCTATAAGCCTGTCTGATTATTAGGAAATAATTATTAAATATATTTTATATATTAAATATTTAATAAAAATACTAAAAATACATGAATAAGCTGGGCACAGTGCTACCCATCTGTAGTCCCAGCATTTGGTAAGCTGAGACAGGAGGATGAGGAGTTCAGTGCAAGCCTTGGCTACATAGAACAAATCTGAAGCCAGTCAGGATTACATGAGATCTTGTCTCAAAATAAATAAATAATAAAAAGATGGACAGATTATAAATAAATAAACACATAGATAGAAGATAATTTTAATGTATAATATTCCTAGTAAATCATACAATGGCCAACAGGCCTCCATAAAGGTGCTGAAGGCCTCTAATGAATACTAGGGAAATGCTAGTCAAATCCTTAGTGAGTTATTATCTAGATATGTCAGAATGGCCGTCACCAAAAGGTTGACAACTATTAATGACAATGCAAAGGGAAAAGGAATGGAAATTGGGGAGACCAATTGGAAAAAGTGGGTTTATCTGGAAATCCACTTTGGGGTGTGAATCATGCAAAGGAATTGAGATCAAGACTCCAGGAGATGTCTGTGTTTGTTCTCATGATGATGACACTGTGATTTTCACAGTGACCAAGCTATAAGCAGAGCTAACAAGTTTGTTAGTGGATGAGTGGACCAGGAAAATGTGTTACACAGGCAAGAAAATGTTATTCACAGAAGAAGATATCAAAGAAAAACAAGATAAAGGATAAATTTTACCTGGTCCCTTCTAGAAGGGACCGAAATCACCAGACCTATAGAAACCAGTTATAGATTGACCACACACACACCCAGTTGGGTAGGTATGACCACACCATCACTCTGATGTTGTATTCTTTATTTTCAAATTATTATTATTATTATTATTTTTGGTTTTTCGAGACAGGGTTTCTCTGTGGCTTTGGAGCCTGCACTGGAACTAGCTCTTGTAGACCAGGCTGGTCTCGAACTCACAAAGATCCACCTGCCTCTGCCTCCCGAGTGCTGGGATTAAAGTGTTTGCTTTCATGTATCTCTGTGCACTACATGCATGTAGTGTCTGCAGAGGCTAGAAGAAGGCATCAGTTGTGAACTGCCATTTGGGTGCTGGGAACTGAACCCAGGTTCTCTGGAAGAGCAGCCAGTGCTCCTAAGCACTAAGCCACCTCTCCAGCCCAGTGCTCCTTTTTTTTAAAGCCAAAATAGAGTGGTAGTTGTATAAGAAAACCAGGCAAAGTCCAAGGAGTCATCCTCAGAGTCATGAAGCTCCTGAGATGGGGATAATTCGAGGTTCCCTGCATGGGACATCAAAGGACAATAGACATCTTTTTCTGTGTCTTCAACTTATATCTAAAACACGCTGGGAGAGGACACCTAAGGTGAGTTCAGAGAACAACAGAACTCTTTTCCATCTAGTCCATCATTTGCCAGCTTCCCCCTTCCCAACCAGGCACATTTTATTATCTATTTATCTATCTATCTATCTATCTATCTATCTATCTATCTATCTATCTATCTATCTATCCATTTACCATCTATCTACTATCTATCTATCATCTATCTATATTTATCTATCTATATATCATCTACTACCTATCTATATCCGTCTATCTATCTATCTATCTATCTACCTATCTATCATCTACTATCTATCATCTATATCCCTCCATCCATCTATCATCTATCTGTCTATTTTATTTATGGGAGCTGTGAAGAACATTGCTATGCAGTCCAGCTTATGCTGTCATTCACTCTGTAGAGTATGCTGGTCTTTAACAGGTGGCAATGCCCCTACCTCAACCTCCCAATTGCTGGGATTACAGCTATATACCATTATCCCCATCTCTTTATTAATCTGTTTTTGAGACAGAATTTCATTGTGTAACCCAAGCTTTCCTTGAACTTGTTATGTGTCCCAGGTTGGTCTCAAACTCATAATCTTTCTGCTTCAGCCTCTTAAGTAGTAGGATATGTGGTGTATATTGGTATGGATAACTAAAATACTATTCTTCTTATAAAATGATTGCTATTTTCTTTTAATTTAATGTGTATGTGTAGCATGTGTGGACAGGTGACTATGGGAACCAGAAGATGATATTAAAGCCCTTGGAAATGAACTGGAGTTACAGGCAGTTGTGAACTAGCATGTGGAATGCTAGGAACTGAACCTGCAAGAGTAGTAATGGCTGAGCCAGCCCCAGGACCCCAAACCATATTATTCTTAATGCATCAGTGAACTGAGAGCAAGCCGCCGACAGTTAATCGCTGATGAAAATGGACTCGAGTAGTTAGAAAAGCATGAGATATGCTAAGAATATTTAGGAACTAAGATGAAATGAACAAAAATTGCCTCACATATTCGAGCTGAGGCTGTTGTAGGCAATTCCAGGTCTCTCAGGGCTTATGGCTTTGTGATTGGTGTTTCCTGTCACCAATGTCTCAGCTATGACTTCTGCAGCTGTCTCCTCTGCTAAAATGTTAGAGGACCCTCTATTTGAATCTGGGGGTGCTTGTGAGAGTCATGGATATTGAATCCAGTTACCATGACAACAGAGTCAGCACCCAGGCTCCAGGTACCCTCAGAATGGCATCACTCAAGCACCAAGCCAGTGTTCTCCCAAGTGTGGTCTCTGAACCAGCTGCACAGGTACAGGCTAGGAAATGGTTAAAAATGAACCCAAAACAGGGGTCAAGGTGAGGATGTTAAAACTGTGTGTTTTCTGGAGCATCTGGGCCATTGGCTCTGCAGCCATGTTTGGGAGCTTTTGTGCTAGATAGGACATTGTTTCTCAACTGTGGTCACCTGACAGGAACTCAAAACTACAGAGTCTAAGTGCAGTCTCTCTCCCAGCTGTGGCACCAGGGCCTCCTCTACAGCATCCTCGACCATCCTCAAGTTCATGTGCTGAAGAACACTGTCCCAACCTAAGTCTTAAAATGTATCTGAGCACAAGATTCAGGACACTTTCATGGCCAGGACTCACTTCCAGGAATTCCAGCTCAGTTGCTCAGAGGCCTGGCTCAGAAACTGAGATTTCAAAAAATTTCTCCAATGCAATCTAACATCCAGTAAAACCTGGGAAAGGGGAGGTGGCACCTGCACTCATTCCTGGCCCTCAAGGTTGGGCGCTTCCTGGAGAGCAATAGAAAAGTTGCCAGGATGTTTGGGAGCAGCTACTGTCTCTACCTGTCATCTGTCAAAGAGGGAGGCCACCCAAATCAAGGACTATCAATCCACCCTCCTGTCAACACCACACACACACACACACACACACACACACACACACACACACACACACACACACAATGATCAAGGCCCCGGGTTCAGAGGGCGGGCAGGTCGAGGGAGAGGTTTTATTACTATAAAGCCTACATTCTCTGAGCTGGGCGTTAATTAATTTCAAAGTAGGCTGAGTGGTGGGGGAGGGCTAGTATTGCCAAGTGGGTAATAAAAAAGCTTTTCAAAAAGTCCCGCTTGCCACCTGGAATGTCTCCACACAGACCCACCCACCACATCATGGTTAGAGAGAAAGGCCATCCAGCGAGCAGTGCACCTTCGCCAGCGCCGGGATTGTATATGGACTGTGGTGTGTGTATATGTGTATATGCAGAATTGCATGTGCTGAAGACAATGACTTCTATTTTATTGTCAAAAGAAAGAGTCCACTGGCACCTTGTAGTTGAATCGGAAGGTTCTGTGCCCGGAAGGGGTATGGGGAGTCAAAAAAACGGGACTGGGCAAGGCACAGGTGAGAGCAAGGCAGAGGGAGGGGCCTCTAGAGAAGAGAAGGGCCGAGACTGTTCAGGCTCAACCCTCAGCCTCCAATATGGGCATCCTTGCTGCGGCCCCCACTCCCTCCATTCCTCTTCTATGTCAACCCTACCCAGCCTTCATATTTCCCCTGTGATTCTGACCTTTCTCCAGCCCACCTGGTCTCATCTCAAGTCACCTCTAAATATATCCAGAGTGATGAGCCAGTCTTTGGAAGTCCACAGTCCCTGAGAGGAAGGTACTGGAAGCCAATGCTGCTGTGGGGGAAATGACCCCTTCACTCACACGGGCACATGCGACCAACTTCTGAGTCACTGTGCGTGAACTCAGCCTCCTTCCCTCTTCCTCATGGTGTTTGGGACAATCTCAGCTCTCACTAGCTCAAATTTTCCAGGCATCTATCTGCCTTCCAGAAGACACAGAGTCAAGCAC
>JAQHUG010000089.1:234148-263768 GCA_028555095.1 Dicrostonyx torquatus | reverse complement strand
AGAGGACAGAGAGAATAAGAACCATATTAAACTATTCACTGCACCTCGATGAGCTACACTCCCAAAGAAGACACTCTGTGATGGCAAATGGGCAGATGTGGAGAACATCATGAGGTCTTAGGTCCTAGGGTGTTTTGAACTGTTATAGCCCAAACCAGTCACAGAGATCCCACCACTTTCCCACTACGGCAGAGCAAGGACCTCGGGTCTGCTTCAAAAACAGTAGCTGTGAACCACACCTGCCAAAGTTCATGATTCCTTGAAAGATGTACTTGGGGGAAAAAAAAGTATCCCAGAAGTAGAAACCTCCTGGATGCACAGTTCTCTGGGTCAGTCTGAGGAAGTTTTTGGGAAGAAATAGCCGATCAGATGCCAGAGAACCCAAGACTTTCACTTGAGGTGGGGAGAAGGATTTATTAGATCCCTGGATTAAGATTCCTGCGTTTAAGACACAGTTCACAAGCACTTAATGGGTTTTTCCCACCCGTTAAGAGCCAGCTGAGGGCACAGCGTACTATTTTAATAGAAGCTGTAACTCCATTTCATTTATAGACTAAACTGACAGAAAAAAATCACCACCAGGGCAGTTCTCGCCAGAGAAAACATAACTTTATGTAATTGCTCAGGCCGTGGACTTGAAATAAAGGCTTGTCTGTACCCTGGGTGATCTCCTTTCCTCTTTCTATTTTTGGGATGGAGGTTGATTGGAAGGGAAATTACTGTGGTCAGTACCCTGTGAAGTTAACACTTCCAGGGCAGGACCCTGTTCTAGGCGAACACCCTGAAATGCAGTTGCGGAACAGCCCATTGGCTCGTGGAGGCTCCACGGCAGGAGACTCATGAGCAGAGGATGTTGGGATGGGGCAAAGCCAGGAGGCACGATGGGACCCGTTTCCCATCCAAGTAACACTGAGCCAGTGTGTTTGAGATTTGTGGAGAACCCTTCAATTGTCGAGAGAGAAAAACATTAGGAGAGAAAATCGTTTCTCACAGAACGAGACACAGCTCCACTACAACTGGGGGCGTAAAGCGGACAGAGCTGGGGCAGCGGTGATGAGGCCTTAAGGGGGCAGGGGATTGAGTCAGAGGAGTCAGATGAATGTGAACAAAGCACACGGTTTGCAAGTAGGAAACTCTCAAAAGCTTCATTTAAAATGCTACATAAAATCCTCCAAAACAAACAAGTCTCCACGTCTACTACTGTTTCCTAAGGACGTAACTAAATATTCCTAAAATGACATACTTAATTGCAAAGATATTTGCTGTATAACAGGGTTCCAGACTTAGCAAGTCACGTGATCTTGGCGCAACTGACTCCATGGTGGAGTACCATTCAGGCTGTAAAAGTCAGCATGTAGACAGTACCACCTGACAAAACTAAACGAAGGCCTAAGCCATCAAAGTCCATAGTTCTGGGAAAGTCTCTGAATGCACTGACCCTGTCTTTCGGCTTCGGCAGTTCTACTTCTGGCTGGCTATTCTTGTTAACTGAGCTGTGCCAACCCAGGACGTGGTTTTTGTGCTTAAAAGCTCACCCTGGGAAAGTCTCAGGGCTACACTGAGTTCCCGAACACCCATTGTACCCGCCAGCAGCCTACGAAAGGCTTTCTATTGCCTTAAGCCCATGTCTACCAGTCTTCTCTGGTGAATGCCCCACTACATGGGCAATGGTATCTCTCAAGCATGGACTATTGTGCACTATCTACAACAGGTATTATATAGGAAGTAAGAGAAACAAGAAGCAGGACCTAGTGACACTGCTTGAGGCTCCTACTTGGGAGGCTGAGGTAAGAGGACCCCAAATTCAAGACTGACCCAGGAATCTTGGCAAGAGCCCAACTAAAAGTAAAATTTATAATTTAGTGTATTTTCCCAGAATGTGCAGAATCCTAGTTTCAATACTGCAAATTACAATATATATACATACACATAATATATAATACATAATACACACATACATGCACAAACATACATATACAACATGTATATACACACATATACATACACATACACAACATATACATACATATACACACATGCATACACATACATGGCATACCACATATATGGCATACCACACAGTGTTTGAGAAGAAATAAATATACAACGTAAGGTGGGAATTTGTCCTCAGTAGATTAAATTAAAATGACAAGCTATAAAAGATACAGGCGCTTGAGACATGTTAAGATGGCCACATCTTAACAACTAAGGACACTGGATGCTCTCAGAGGATCTGAGTTTGGTTCTCAGCACCCACAACCTAGCAGCTCTCACTTATGAGTAACTCTAGCTCCACAGGATCCCTAGCCCACTTTTGGCTTCCCTGACACCTGACACACATGGTGTCCATATATAAACAGACCCAAGCGCAGACACATGAATAAACAGAACTCTTCAAAGCAGATATAAAAGCTACAGACCATTTCCTTTTGTCTTTTGGTAAAGTGAGACGGAGTGTAAGTGTGTCCATGTGTGCATATTAAACAACGGAACAAAAACATTCTAAACTCCCCAAGGCAATCCGGTGTGAGCAACGGAATTACTAGAAAGCAACTGTGCAGTAGTTACATGAGCTTCTTTTCAGCATTATTTGTATTGTTAGACACACAGGACATGTGTCTTTTCATTAAATTTATTTTATTTTTAGCTATGTGTATATGTGTGTCTGTATGTGAGCATATGCATGTGTGTGTGTGTGTGCAGTACCCACACAGTCCAGAAGAGGGCATTGAGCCCCGTGGAGTTGGCATTATAGGCAGTTGTGGGTGACTCCATGTAGGTGCTGGGAACTGAATTCTGGACCTCTGGAAAAGCAGTGCACATCCTTAACTGCTGACTCTCTCCAGATCCTGTGCTATTCTTATAATCTACTTGCAACAGTATTTTTAGTAAAAGAATTCTGTCTTAGATTCCTCACTCTATTCCCCTCCCCCATAGTAAAGAAATTCTTCCAATGTTTGGACAAAATTTTTTGTTAATCTCAGCTCTGCCATTTACCAGCTGTTGACACTAGGAAAGCCGCCAAGAGTCTCTGAGTTTATCTTCCAGGCTGTTACATGATGGCATTGTATGATGTCATGTTTGAACAGCCTGATACATACAAGATGCCCAAGTTAGAGACAAGAGAAGATAAATGCACTGTGCCTCCAATAAGTGTAACAGACCTAATCAGACCCAAGATCTAAACTTACAACTGCTGGCAAACACTAACTGAAGGGGCTCAGGGATTCCTGCTTAGTGTCCGGTCTGCAGTTGGTCACTGTCTAGAGAAGCACCCTGGGGAAGGTGGCATCTCTTTCTAAAGTACTTGTTCTCTAGCAGGGAACCTGACTGTAACTGGAGGTTTCTCTCCCAAAATGTTTGGCTTATTGGCTCAGGCTTATCATTAACTAGCTCTTACAACTTAAATTAACCCATTTCTATTATTTTATATTTTATCGTGAGGCTTATGGCTTGTCACCTCACATTTTGCTTCCCTGGTGTCTTACTGGCATCTCCCCGACTCTACCTTCTTTCTCTCTATCTCTGCTTGGATTTTCTGCCTAGCTATATTCTGCCCTGCCATAGACCAAAGCAGCTTCTTTATTAACCAATGGTAATAAAACATTCACAGAATCCAGAGAGATACCCCACAGCACCTGACTGCTGTGACAAGAGTACACACTGTGTTTCAGGGAGTGCTTGGCTCCTAAGCATGGCATAATATCTCACTGCAGCTTTGCCTGTTATTGTAGGGAGACATTGCTACTCTTCCATCCTACAGATAAAGAAACCACACAGCAAAAAGTTACTTGACCAGAGTTATCAAGCCAGTTAGGGATGTCTGAGATCTTAATCACTAGGGACTAGAGATGCCTGATTTGTTAAGAGTGGGGTCAAAAGGGGAGCTAGAGCTTCTAAAATCTTACAAAGAACAATTGGTGTTCCAGCCCGAGTGTCCATCAGCATGCCCTGTGTGATCCATCCTCACGACGCAGCCGACCCTCCCTGAAATTTCTGCTGCAGAAAGCCTCAGCTGAGAGCTAGGGATGCACATGCTTTCCATGATGCACATGCTAGCTAGGCTTGGGCCTTACTCTGTTAATCGCTCTGTCAGGCTTCTGAGCTAAGTGGTGAGACTGACCCTTCCATCAGAAACCAACTACCATGTAAGTATGCAATACACTCTGTTTTTATGGGGATAGTGTACCACTCCAACTTAACCAGTGCCAGATCATGAGAATAGTTTTAAAGAAATGTAGTTTCAAAATGCTTATTAATACAGACCCATTGTCCCCTGATCAAAAGGACAGTGCTTAATGAATTCCCTCAGCAACTAACAGGCAAAAAGGAATTTCTTCCTTACATGAAACAAAAGATCAAATTCATCACTCATGTTACTTCCTGCAGCCCCTCTGCTGTCCTCAGTCACTTTCTTCTCCAAACACCCAGGGACGTCCCTCCTCCAGATGCCTCCAGAGGCATCGTAGTGTTTCTCTATCTTTGTTTCAAAATTCCATCTCAGTAAAGCTCACCAAAAGCTTTTTGTGCCTACTTTCTTTTGTGATTTTTGCAATTTAGGATCTTATATTGACCCATTCACCCATTCCCACTCCTGAAGGTTTCATAAGCTCATACTCTTGTCTAAAATCATCAACTCATACACATTCAACATAGCGAGGCTTGCTTGTTTGCTTTTCTCTTTCAGCTCAGATCTCAAAGGAGCTTTTAATAAACAGCGGAATCTGGAAAAGAGTCTAAAAAGAAAAAAAAGCATACCCAGGAAGTCTCAGTTCTTATTAATTTAGTCATTACTGTGGCTAAAATCACTCCTAGACAGGATTCTGGGTTCTTTATTTATTCACTTTTAATCAGCTGATTTTGTCAGTGATCCTGCCCTAATTACTTATCCTTAAAGTATGAACACCATGTCGGCTAAGGCAATCACTGCCGCTGCTGGAGTGGCTTGATGGTGATGTGAGACAGGTGTAAACCCGCCCACATCTCAGACTCAACCAATGGTATGGGAGGATGCTGATCCAGTGTGTGGTGTGTGTATGCAGCATCTGCAAAATAGGCTATGGATTTCCCATTCTTGTTCATAGTGCATGCTTCCACCGCTTCCAAATATCAGTGAGAAGAGAGTCCTAATTCAGGGTGGCCTCTGCTGAGCATGTTCTAGATCTAGACAGCTGGAGTGGGATGCCAGGGTTTTTCTTGAGTAGACTTCTGTGGACAAAAGCAGACTGAAGACCACCGAGATAGACATACTCCATAGTTTAAAACAACAAACTGGTAATGATGCTTCCTCCGCTGGGACTCAATAAAACTATTTTCAAGTTTCTTGAGGGAAAACAGGCTGTAAATGTTTTCAGTTTTTCCCCCTGAATTTTTTTCTCTGTCACTGATCTTGGAGATTTTAGGTTTATTGGAGACTGAGAATCCTTTTCTCCCAACTCAGTGTCACCATCCTCGGGCAAAACCCTAGTCCACTTTCTCCTGCTGAGGGCTTCAAGGATGGTCTGAAGAAAACCAAGCTGTCTGTCTTCAATCGCATCTATTTCAAAGGCTATAGGCATTCCTGGTTCCCATGTGTCTCAGGATACACTGCTATTTAAAAACCATGCATAGATTCACACAAATCAGTGCTTTTCAACCCTTGGTTACATCAAAACCTCCTGCGAGCTTTCATAAAAATCTAGGCTCCCAGGCCATGTGCCAAGTAGTCTACTGAGTGTGAACCCTGGGAGGAAGTTCCTGCTTGGTTAGGGAGGAAGTTCCTGCTTGGCTAAGGATCACGACACAAGGCTGACTTTCTCAGCCTTTATCCTGAAGTCCACCACAGTCAATGTCACCAGGTGAACACCGTCACAGATTGGGCAGGAACCTTGGTGACCTTCCACTGAGCCACTAACAGGGAGGGTTATTGAGAAGCCATTGTCTTCATGCATGGGCATTTCAAGGTCAGCATGTTTTACTGAGTATTACGGTGGCTTCTTCACTCTTTGTCACCTGCTACTGAAGATGGCTGGTGCTCTGGGAGAAGGGAGTCTTTCCTGGAACAGCATCTCCCAAATGAACTTGTCCCTGTGAAGAGTTCCATTCCGGAGCCTGGAGTTCTGAAGTCAAGGTCAGGACTCCAGTGCTCACGTGCGTGCATGTGTGCTTGTATAATAGCCTGTGTGATTTAGTTAGGGCTATATTTGTGATGAAACACCATGACTAAAGAAACTTGGGGAGGAAAGACTGTATTCAGCTTTCACATCCACGTCATAGTCTATCACCAAAGGAAGTCAGAACAGGAACTCAAGCAGGGCAGGAACCTGGAGGCAGGAGCTGGTGCAGAGGCCATGGAGGGGTTCTGTTTACTGACTTGCTCTCCATGGCTTGCTCAGCCTACCTTCTTATAGAACCCAGGACCACCAGCCCAGGGGTGACTCAATACACAGTGGGCTGAGCCCTCCCCTGTCAATCACTAATTAAAAAAATACCCTACTATAGGGTATATAGGCTAGCCTATAGTTCAATATTATAGAGACATTTTCTTAATTGAGGCTCCCTTCTCTCTGATGACTCCAGCTTGGTCAAGTCACACAGAACTAGCTGATACAATGGGTGAATATGCACACATGTGCATCTCTGCATGGAGATCAGGGATCGACCTCAGGCATCTACTGCAATCCTTCTCTACTGTGCTTCTTGAGGCAGGGTCTTTCACTGAACCCGAAGCTCATTGGTCCTTCTACTGTGCATGGCTTTTTACAGGGATGCTAGGGACCTGAACTTGAGTCCTTGTGCTGTGCAGCCAGCACCTGGCCAGCAGCCCAAGTTCAGGATTCTAAGAGCCACAGGGTACCTGAACCCTGAAGAGTCAATCCTGCAGTCGAGAAAGCTGTGTACTTGGCATCTTTTGCCCGGATTGGGCAATGTCATCTTTCCCCTGTGACCATCCTTATCAGTACCTGAAAAGCATACTTTAACAGACTGACGGACATCCTGGCTGCATTATAGGAGGTTCCACAACCTCCCTGATTTGTAGAGTTTAGCAGCAAGCCCAGGAAGAGAGGAAAGGAGGCAGAGCACAGCGCTGCGGACGCCACAGGTTGGCCAAGGGATTTAACAGCCTGATGGTAATCAGAGAACTCGAGCGTCATTGCTGGTGTTGTTTCTGAAAGCATCCCAGCCGGGCTGGTGGTCTGACGTCCTAATTAGTTAATGGGCACAGGAGGGTTTTACATGTTTAGAAATGAAGGCTTATTGGATCAGCACTCAAAGATACTCACATGTTTTGGTAAGCTGACATTTCCCTCTAAGACAAGGGGCCTCAAACTTGAACATGCTTCAGATCCCCTGGGGGGCTGATTAAAACACAGCTCACTGGGCCCCACTCCCCAAGTGTCTGACACGGCAGGTTTGGAGTGGGGACTGAGCACTGCCATTATAATGAAGATTTGTTCTGAGTGCCGTTGCTGCTGCTGGTGGTCTGGGGGCCTAAGACTGACTGAATATTCTAGAAGGAGAATAGCAATGAAGAGAAAAATGGAACAGACATGGACGAAAGAAAAGGGAACCAAAGGAAGGAAATTATTAAATGGAGTTCAGAGGACAACTTGTGAGTTCCAGGAATTAAATTCATGTTGTCACTTTGGTGGCAAGCCACTTTGCCTGCTGAGCCATCTTGCTGGCCCAAATACTATAGACTTCTATAGATTTATTTCTACATAAAATCTCTTTTAGTTCTAATTACTCCCAAAGTCAGGCTACCTCTCAGGGTTGCTCGTAGTGGGTGGCTTTTCAGACATCTAGAACTCTTTCCACATTCATACACACATATTCACCACTCATCATTCAAAACAGAAACAAGACTGTGTGATTCTTAGTATATAAAAAGGTGGTTCATTACCATTACATCTCTGTGTGGGGTGGGATTTGGGTCTGTTCTTGCGCCTCATTGTTGAGTATTCCACCTCTCGCAGTGCCAGAATCTGAGCTCATTGGTCAGCGATTTTCCCCAGTTACAAACAGCAAGGCTCCAAACATCCCTGCCCATGTGCTCTTCTGGATGAGCTAACTTTGATGGGCTACATACACCAGACACAAACTTAAAAGGCTCTAGCTACTTTGCACTTGACAATGCTATTCTGTCTTGTTGAATGACTTTTCTGTGCTTAAGAAGGAAATGGACTTGTTTCCCTGGCTGGTTTTTGTCTTGTTTTGGAGCTGGGCAAGGGACCCAGGGCCTTCCACACCCACCCTAGGCATTACTCTCCTGAACAACCTCCCAGTTCCCAATATTTCCTTTTGACCTTGTCCTAGGGGTGGTGCTAAAAATTGAAAATAACATGCCCCCCCCCAACCACCCAGTGTTATGGGGAAGATTGTCCTTAAAGCTAGAGCATCAAGATAGGGATTAGAAGACCACGCTCTCGCTGGGTTCGTCCTCCTCCTGGTAGGAACATACCAGTTTCCATGCTGATGGGAATCGTGTCTGAGCTGGTTTCTTGCTCTTTGCTCTCTGGTGCACGGTGCTGTTTTCTGTGGGGCTGTGAGGTCCCCTAGCCTGGGTGACTTCGGTCCATACCATGTGGCCACTCTCAAGCCACCTGATTCCCTATGACTCAGCCCCACACTCATCCCTGAGTCATTAGAGAGTGGAAAGCCTGAGTAAAGCCGGGCATGCAGCCAGGGAGCAACAGCGCATGCCCAGAGAACTCAGGGATTCCCTTTTCCGCCAGGGAGGCACGAGTAGAGACGGTGAATTCTTCAGAGTTGGGGTGAGTGCCTCTCAAAGAGCTGGCTATTGGGAAGGCAGGGAGTGGATCCCCTGTGCATGGCAGCCATTGGGAACAAACAGACTCGTCCTGAAGCAAGCAAGGGAAATAAGAGTTGTTATACCACGAGGCAGTGACAAACTTTCTGCCCAGGTCTCCCTGAGGACCTCCTCAGGGTTTGCATGAGGAATGTCCCCCAGGGGTTCATGTGTTTGAACACTCAATCCCCACTAGGGGTGCTGTTTGGAGGAGGTGGCAGAACCTAGCTGGTGGATGGGGGTACAGGCATGCTCCAGAGGATCAAAGCCGGGCTCGGCTTCCTACCCAAGCTCTCACCACCAGCTACTGACCTGTAACAGCCAGCTGCTCCCACTACCATGAGCGAGGGCCACTCCTGCCACTGTGCCTTCCTTAGATAGTGGCCTGGATGCCCCAAAGGGTGAGCCAACATAAGCCTCTGTCTCTTCAGTCACGTGTTTGATCATAGTGGCGACAACAGACGTCTTCATTATGAGCCGTTTTTCTCTCCCTGACTAAGAGGAGCTGAACGTGTTGAGTGTCCAGTGTATCTCAGGCCCCATCCTTGGCACTTGGAAAATCTTAACCCATCCAGCTCTCAGACAACCGTTTGATAGAGATTGTTGGCATCTTCATTGTAGATTGGGGAAACTGAGACTCAGGGAGTTTTTTTTTTTTTTAAAAAAAAGCACTTTGCCACATATTTAGGATAGGGTGGTCTACTGGCTTCATGAATAAAAATGTCTTGTACACGTTACTAACCGTTAATGCATGAATGGGCAAGTGACCCTGACTGCCAAGCTCTTACTGGGATACTGTCACCCAAAAGTGAGTGATTAAAAACTGTGGACATCTGTTATCATCCCTTCTGATGATCAGGTCAGGACTGTGCAAGCAGACTCCCTGTGCTTCTAGAGCACAGGCTCACATTATGCTGCTCGGATGTGGTCAAGAGAGTAGCCGTCTGTGAACTGATGTCAGAAAGTCTCAGCAACTCACTATGTGAATCTCTCTGGGGGGGGGTCACTTCTGAAACAGTTTCCCCAGGCCAATATGGAGGGAGGAAGGGAAGGAGGAAAAGAGGGAGGGAGGAGAAATGGGAGAAGGAGAGGGGAGAAGACCTCGGTGGGGACAGAGCAAGGGAGAACAGAAGCAGGAAGATGAGGAAGAAGCAGGAGAGAGGATGGAGAGAGATAGGTTGCTGTGGTTTTGGTATCTCAAAAGTGACACTCTGTGGCTTCTGCTGGGTACCATCGGTCCTAAAGACCAACCCTGGGGAAAGTGGAGTGTGTTACATCACCATAGGACCATTTGGAGTCATCTTGGAGGTGGCACCATGGGGAGCATCTGCCACCTAGCAAACCTTGGAGGACACTGAGGACAAAGGGCCTATTCTTTGTTCTCTGGTCTCCAGACACCATCCTAACCAAAGCCCAGTGTTCACTAGACGATGACACCTCTCCAAACATGAGGGGATTTTAATATTGGTTCTGCCTGTCGGTATTACCCAATACATTTTGTTCCCATTAACTCTGTTATTCTCAAAAAATCTTGACCCTTTCTTTGCTTCCTTAAATCAAGGATGTGGCTCCTTCTACAGTACCCTCTCCATCGTCAAAGATGTGTCCCTCCACCCTGTCCTCTTCATGCCATTAGGTTTCAGTTGAAATTGGCCAACAGGAGTTGCAAGCAGCAGATTGAGGACAGGAAGACAGGTTTAGGACATCCACACGTCCATACTCTCTGTCTGCACCATCTTTCTGGAGGTGGTTGTGTCTACTGTGTCTGCATCTCTTCCTAGGCTACCCACTTGCATGCCCGAGTTCTCACTGGACCCTGGGAATTCTACTTCCTCCCATTGTCTCAGCATCCCCATGTCCCAGGGTCCTTAGAAGTCCCTGAGTTTCTCACTATCTATTTTCAGCCTTCCAACCCACTCACACCTCCATAAATAACTCCCTGTGTAAACATCATCTTTGAACCAGCCAGACAGAACTAATTTCTCTGTTGAGATCCAAGCCCACAGAGAGTGGAGTGTGCTTTGGCTCCCAGGCCTCTGTTCCTTCACACGAGGCAATCCTTTGACTGTGTGTCAGTGCAGATGAGGGCAGAAGGTTCATTGCAGTGGCCCCAGAAGCCCACTGGGATTCAAGTCCCTTAGAATTATGTGGTCCCAGACCAATCAGTCACCCACCAATAGCATTTTGAGTTCTGAGAGAGTTTAGATAATTTTTGGTAGAAGGCCAGAGTATGGGATATCCAAGAAGCTTGACTAGCAAGAATTGAAAAGTGATCACAGACCTCCACTCCCACCCCAATGCTCCCCCTTCCCTGCCAAATCAGGGTTTGCGCTTTGGGACAAGTCACGCTGTGTACATCTTCCTCTTTAACACAAGGTCTTTATAAGAATGTTCACTGTTTTCTCTCTTTCTTGGGAAATATGGTAGAGCAAATCTAGGCTTTCATTTGTGGTAACCTGTGAGAGAGAAGAGAAAACAAAACTGAAAAGTTGATGGGGAATCTGTCACTCACGGTTTCATTTTCCTGTCTACTCGTTCACTCTAAGATCCAGCTCCTTATGCTGGTAGATTTCCTGGGTCCTTAAGCAAATCAGGCAAGATCCCTGCTCGTGAGGGGCTCAAGAGAGAGAGACCAAGGGGCTCTAGAGAGGAGACCATGCGTGCCAGCTCCACAGACTGAGAAAGAGTGGCAGAGACTGGTGCTTGACTCTTTATGTATCCCTCATGACTACATTTTTCTGAGACCCAGTCTTTCACCAAAACTTGAGTTCACTGACTAGGTCAGGAACTCCAGGGATCCAGCTGTCTCCACCACCAACACAGGGGTTTCAGACACATGCCACTGTGCCCAGCTTTTATGTAGATGCTGAGAACTTGAACTCAGTCCTCTTTTTGGCAGGGTAAGAATTACCAACTGTACCATACACTTGGCCCAGTGACTGCTTTTGTTTTCAAATGCAGTGACCTCATTTGACTAGCCAAACAGTTTAATTACACTCAAGCTCCATTAATACAGTAGTACATATTAGAAATTGATTGGACTTCATTCATGACTCCAGATTCTCTCTCTTTTTCTGAACCATAGCAGATCAGGCTGGGAAACCATCTTCCATGGACCATGCTCCAAAGAAAGTAGATCATCCAGGATGCTTGGGTTTATTCAAGTGTAAACACAGACATCCTGTGTGAGAATCTCTGAAGGAAGGATAAAGAATAAGGAGTGAAAATAATCTTCTAATAAAACTGCCTGGAAGCTACAGAAGATCTTCTCGTTCAAGTTCTTCTGAAAGAACAGGGGGAATTTCCTTCTTTCCCACACTGACGAATCCTCACTCTCCAATTTTACATGGATGTATGTAGTCAGCTATGCTGGTGTACCAGTTTGTTGTAGGAAGCCATTTGTTTGCTCCTGGATGTCCAGACCAGAAATAACGACACAGAAACTGTATTAATTAAATCACTGCTTGGCCTATTAGCTCTACCTTCTTATTGGCTAGCTCTTACATCCTAAACTAACTCATCTGTGTATCGCCACGTGGCTGTGGCTTACTGGCAAGATTCTGTTCAGCATCTGTCTCTGATGGAGCTACATGACTTCTCTCAACTCCACCTTTTTTATTCCAGCATTCAGTTTAGTTTTCCCTGCTACCTCTATTCTGCCCTGTGCAGGTCCAAGACAGCTTCTTTATTCATTAACCAATAAAAGCAACACATATGCAGAAGGATTTTCCATACCAATCAATCATCAATTAAGAAAATGCCCTACAGTCATACTTAGAGGCCAATCTGATGGGGGCATTTTCTCAATTTAGGTTACTCTTCTCAGATGACCCTAGCTTGTGCCAAGTTGACAAAAATTCATCCAGGACAGTACATATGTGTGAATATATGTTTGTAATGTGTGTGTGTGTGTGTGTATATATATATGAATATATATGTATGTATATGTGTATAAGAGCATAATGTATGTGTGTATAGATCCACATATGAGTACATGTGTATATGCACATATGTACACAGGTGTGTACACACACAAAGAATGTCAGAAATGCCTGTCCTCATGGGAGTAAGACAAAGAAGCAGGCAAGAGTTGAAATGGAAACCACAGAGTAAGTTGGGGGCATGACACACATCCAAAGGGATGCTGTGGTGTGTGTACACATTCATGTGTGTGCCAGTGCACATGTGTGTGTGTGCACACATACATGTGTACAACTTGAATTGCTGCTCCTCAGGTTCTGCCCACCTTTTTCTTTAGACAGAATCTCTCATTGGCCTGGAACTCATCAAGTAGGCTAGGCTGGCTGACTAGTAAGCCGCAGAGTCACCCTCCGGCCTCTCTCCCTTTGCTGGGATTACAAACATGTACTACTATGGGTCCTAGGGTTTGAACACAGGCCCTCATATATACAAGGCCAGGGTTTGATCAAATGGGCTATCTTCCCAGCCCCTGGACCAAACTCCTAAGGAAAAAAATACGTGAATGAAACCCTTTCAAAGACTGCTCTATACAACCTGCGGATTTCTGTGTTCAAAGAGGAAGGCAGCCATGGTCATTTTGTTTGTTTGAGAGAGAGAAAAGGGCTCGCATCCATCAACAGAGAAGGCAAACAAGGAGCCCTGGCTTGTGAGATGACATTTACACAGGCACACGCACAGCGTCTCATCTGAGGAACAAGAGAGACCCAAATAGAGAAGGGTGAGCTCAGCATCTTGCAGCCTTGGGCTGATGTCGAATAAAGCCAGGGCGCTAACACTAATGAATTCTGATGATTCGGAGCAGTCATTAAACTAATAAGCTTATTTCAAATTAGCACAGGGGCTGCAGCCAGCCGTCATCTAAAAAGCCGTCTTCATTATTTTAGACACAGCACACTTGTGAAAGTGACTGCAGGAGACAGGGCCCGACTTTCATCTGATGATTTTATCACTTGCCTGCCGGAGCATGAAAGAATCGGTGGGATGAAGTTGCTCTCTTGGTTTCTCCGGCCAGAGGGGAATTCTGCACAACACTGTTTATTAAATCAACATTTTGAGATTTGCCATTATTTACAATTTTGATTTAATTCTTAAAATTGTATTAGCTGATCGAACATCAGCTTTTGGGTGAGGAGTTGTATTGACCTGTGTGTGTGGAGGTCAGAGGTCAATGCCAAGTGTTTTCCTCAGTTGCTCTCCCCCCCTTACATATTAAGGCAGGGTTTGTCATTTGAATCCAGAGCTTGACTGTTTAGATGACAGTCTCCATAAGGCAGGCTATTTTAGGGATCCCCTGTTTGAACCTCCTAACTGTTGGCACTCAAGCAGACCACCACAGCCACCTAACACTCATGTGGGTGCTGGGGATCCAAACTCTGACCATCATATTCTGCGTGCCACGTGCCTTACTGGACAAGCTATCTCTCTAGCACCTAGTTGGCCAACATCTTCTAAGAGCTTCTCCAGCCCTGGCTCTATCCCTATCCTGTGCCCCCTCCACCCATCCCTGCCAGAGTGGATCTCTTTGCTCAGAAGCCTTGAGCTTAGAACTCTGACCTCAGGGAGCTCTGCAAAGGAGACGGGCAGCTGCATCCTTTTCTGTCACTTATCCACTGCCCTCTTCTGTGCTATTCTTTGCCGCCAGCATGCTACTACCTGTGGTTCTGTCAGACTGTGCCATGTGTCCTTGAATGTGCCTAGTTTAGCATTGAAAGCCCCATGTCCTTGAGATTCCTGGGCCTCAGACTTCTGAGACCATTTGGAATCTCTTTTTGCAGTGTGGAGGCTGTTTCCCAGGTGTCACACAGCTTTGAAATGTTTTATTAATAAAGGATAGAATGCTAGGTGCCTTCTATAAACCTTTATCTCTCTCTCTCTCTCTCTCTCTCTCTCTCTCTCTCTCTCTCTCTCTCTCTTCCCCCACCTCCCTATCCTCCCCTTTCCCTCTGATTTGGCCTGTGTCTTTTCTGTCACCAAATGAGGGCTGGTCAGATGACTTGGCAGACAATAACATTTGCCACCAAACCCGAAGACCAGAGAGGGATCCCCAGCATCCACATGGTGGAAGGAGAGGACTGACTCCTGCAAGGATCCTCTGACCTCCACTTGAGTCTTGTGGCACAGGTGTGCTCTCCCCACCCTAAATAATGTGATAAAATAATTTAAAGATCAAATGACTTAGCACTTCATGCACAACAAAAGTTTCCATAGGAAAATTGTTTACTGCCCTCTGACAGTTCAGCAGGATGAATGGATGAAGGAATTCAAGGGACTACTATTTAGTCACCAACAGAAACAATCCCACTCTTTGCAGAAAAAAATAGAATTAAAGGCTATCATGATTTTGAAACAGACTCAGAAAGACAAATATTTATTTTTTGAAATATATGCAGACTCTAGAAACATACCATGTCCGGGCTGGAAAGTGGCTTGGAGTACATAATGCACTCATAAGACTCTGGGCTCAACCGCCCAGCCCTGAAAAAAGGCTCCAGTATCTGAGGCTGGCAAGGTGGCTCAGCAGGCCAAGACGCTTGCCACCAAGTCTGGCGTTTGCCACCAATTTCTGCCTGATAACGCAGAAATCTAACCCCCGTGAGCTGTTCTCAGACCTCCACCTATGCACCATGGCACACACACACACAGTCCCCTCTGCACACATACATAACAAATGCAATTAGAGTGTGGTTTTCAAAAAGCCACGGCAACAGGAGGGCATGTATGAGGGAGGGGAGGCGGAGAGGAGACAAGCGTGGGCAATGAGGATAACGTAATCAAAGTACATTATAATGCACGTGTGTGGACATGTCACTGCATGGCCATTATTTAATTAACCTGGGGGATGAAAGGGAACAAGTCAGAGGGACACCGGGGCTGTGAGGGAGGCCATAGGAGTGAGGAATGAATTAGTAGAAAGTATAGGTGCATGAGAATGAAAATACCACAATAAAACTCATTTCGATGCTAACTTTAAAAGCCAATTTTAAAAATTGCTAATATATAAAGAAATATATGAAAATACTAAAAACCTGAAGGAAGAAAAGTACCCAGAAATGACTTCCCAGAAGGCATGGGTAGATAGATGCTCAATTGGGCAGGACAGAGCTCACTGTGGTTCCCGACAGCTCAGGAGACCCCAGGGTTTATCCTGGGTTCCCAGTCTCCTGCCCTGTCTGGTTCCCGCCTTTGCTCTTCCATGGGATCTTCAAGGCCTCGGGGCAGCTGTGCTACTGAAGTCTTCATGTTTATTTCAAAGGGGTGGATAATCCTTGCGTTTTCTTCTGCACATGAAAGTTTAGGGTGGAATGAACAAACAGCCCGCGGAGCCTCCTCCTCCCGAGGGAGAGGATGAACGGCGGAATCACTACTGTTTACCCAGGGACTTTCCCCTCTGATACTTCCTTCCTTCAGCGTGGGAGAGAAATGGAAAGCGTGAGTGTGTGGATGCACGTGTGTGCGTGCGTGCGTGTGTGTGTGTGTGTGTGTGTGTGTGTGTGTGTGTGTGTGTGTGTGAGACTGTCCTTCCTCTGGACAATTTCCCAAAGTTCCCAGAGGCAGCAGACCTCTGTATGTACATGGACAGAACCCGGAGCCTTTATAGAGAATGTGCTGTCCCTAAGATCCGCAGATGCCTGTGGGCATCTCCTGGTTAGAGGATCAGGGAAGAAAACGTCAAAGCTACATGAACAGGACAGGGGAGGAATTAAGACAATCAACACTGCATTTGGGGATGATCACACGGTTGACAGAACCACGCGGGTGGGTTCGCAGATCAATATTTACTGAATTCTTAGGCCGCATGCCACCCGGAGTCTTTAAAGATGTAATTCTTGCTATAGGAGAAATGGGAAAAAAAAAGAGTTTGGGGAAGCCAACGTTCCAGCATGTGGCAGTGTGTTTTCTGAGATTCCAATGTGAAAGGTTGTTTACTGAGCATTTGCTAAGGCTGGGGCACTGAGTGTGCATGACAGTCATCCCTCCTAATCCATGGTAGCAAGTTCAAGGGCCTCCAGAAGCTATCTGAAACCACAGATGATACCCCAGCCGTACACATTAATTTTCAAATTAATATTTAAGTATGTACAGGGAAATTATATACAATATATAAATGTATTATATTTACATGTAATTATATGTAATTCTAGTTATGTATTCATATATAAATTATATGCAAATATATAATTGTAGCTATATATGTATAATTAATACTTAATTTGTAAATTAACCACAAAAGGTTAATAGCCACTATTGCTCTCATAATTAATAATAAAACACAATTCTTATCACAATATGCTGTTCTAAAAATTTCCATCCATAACAGCCTTGAATTTGGGACCATGATGTATACTAAGGTTGTGTAAGCACGGGCACTAACATTGCCCTTATCTGAAATCCGCTGGTGGAGGCAGACAGCTAATGAGTGACTAAGAGATGAGCCAAGAGCCTTGTAGACAGCGTAGGTATGCCCCACAAACGAGCAAGCCGTCCTGGGGGAGCGGAGCCCTATGGCATAAGACTTTATCTCTCTACTCAGAATAGAATACAACTGAAAATGCTTTATTTCTGGAATCTTCTACTCAATATTTTTAGATCATGATTGGTTTTAGATCAGTGCGGGGAGAACCAGAGTGTGAGGGACATGTGACATCATCAAATTCGTACATGTATGTCAGCGTGGAAAAGGGCCCCAAGTCAGGCCCCCTCCCTTTCCCAGCGTATCCACCAGGACATGTTAGACCAGAATTCTGTGATTTCGGATGGTCCACGAGCATCAGATGAAGCTTGTTCAAATGTAGATTCTGATTTCATAGGCTGAGGGGGTGTCTAACAAACTCCCAGCTGGAGTACATTTTGATGAGGAGAGACTAGGTGATGCTCCAGTAACATAAATATATAGATTGTATGAAATACTCTATTCTTTTAAAAAGTTATTTATTTTTATTTCATGTGTATGGGTGTTTGTTGGGACCATTTGGAGTCCTGGCTTCCACCTGCTCTTCCCTGCTAGAGATCTTTACCTCTGATTTGAGTTACTGAAAGCTGTGCTTCACGAGCATGTGTTGCCTTGCCTTGATGATCAGAGAATAAGGCTTTCACCTGTTGGCCCACCTGACTGTTAGGTATACAATTCTCCATGGTGCTACTGAATAAAGGACTTCTTACCAGTGACTAGAGGCCCATGTCTCTGTCAGTCTCTGTCTCTCTGTCTGTCTGTCTATGTGTCTTTGTATGTTTCAACCTCCAGCCCCTAGCAGCAGCTCGGTAACTGTATGGTAGCACACAGAGCACAGACAGGCGAATGTGCGCGGCAGGTGTTCTGCTTCCACACATGTATATGTCCCATGTGTGTGCAGTATCCACAGAGGCCAGAAGATGGCATCAGATGTCCTAGAACTGGAAGTACAAATGGTTGTGAGCTCCCATGTGGATGCTGGGAATTGAACCTGGGTCCTTGCAAGAGCCTTAAGTGCTCTTAACTACTAAGCCATCTCTCCATCTGCTTCTCCATCCTTTTCTACAAAGTTCTTCAGCATCCAGAGACTTTGGCTTCTGCAGTCTTGAAAAAGCAGACAAAGAAGCAAGAAGCCTGTCATTCAGGGACTCAGAGGAGAAAGACAGAAAGCCTCATGCCAGCAATTAAATGTCGGACTGGGCTCTTGTGATTCAGTGGCTAGAATCAGTCATGTGTCTCTAATCAATCACAAGGAGGTCAAAGATCACCTACTATGTTTAGGAAAGATGAAGAGCCAAGAATGTCTGGTAAGCACCAATGAGACATCACACCCGCTCCACAATCAACACATCCAGAATTTAACACGTGATCCACACTGAATGAAACATGAGATTCTCACGAAGAGGGGGGCTCTAAGGGCTGTTCCGGACGCTTTTGCTCCTTTCATGTCAGTTATGTCTACATCAGCAATTTAAAATTTCTTTGAAAATGGCTCTCCATGCACGCCCACAGAAAGCGCATCCAAAGTTATGCAACTTTAAAACATGCAGTGATTGCAGACAGGCCTTTTGACTTGTGGAGAGTGCAAATTGCACAAGATTTCTCTGGATAAAAACTATTGCGTAACCATGGAATGGTTGTACATGTTCGGGAGATCCTCTGTAGGTGTTTTGCATACTGCCGTGTTGGCTTGTCATCTCAGGCTAACAGTTTTCTGCATGTTTATTTCTTTATATACATATAAACAATCGGTTTCTTCCTCTATAATGTTCTATGACATGTTTAACTGCCTTTCTATTGGGTGTGTAATATTGTAACCAATCTCCAACTTGGCTGCAATCTTTCTCTTTCTGTCTCATTTACTTATTTTTCTACTTTTTGCCCCCCCCCCCGCCGTGTGTGTGTCCATGTATATACAGCATTGTTTCTACGGGTGCCTAAGGAGGCCAGACAAGGGATCAGATCCCTTACAGGTGGCTGTGAACCGCCTGACACAGGAGCTGAGAAGAAAACTGAGCCATCTCTCCCATCCCTTTCAGTTCCTCTTCTCGACACTGGGGTCCTGACAAGAACTGCCCCTGAGAAGGAAGCATTTTGCTTGCTCCTAGCTTTGAAGGGGGAATGCACGGCTGTGTGGTGGGCTCCTGTCTGCAAGGGCAAGTTCTTATGGTACAGTCCTCTCGTTTCTTAACAGGCTAAGAGGGAAAGAGTTTGACTGGAAGGGGATCCTGCCTATACTCCCCTCTCGAGGTCATTCTCCTGCAGCAATCCCTTCCTACAGCTAAACGCTACCTCAAACCTTTCCCAAAGGTTCCACAGTCTCCCCAAATAGCACCACCATTTGGGGACCATGTGTTTAGACACATGAGTCTAAGGGGAGTATTTTATATCCCAGCCGTCCTGGTTCTCCACCCCTGGCCCCTGTAGGTTCAGGGTCATCTCAAAGGCAAACGTGTTCCATAGAACCTCAAAAGTCCCCACAGTGAGCAATGATGTCTAACGTCTCTTCTGAGAGTCAAAGCAATCTCTTAACTATAAACCCTGGTTTAAAACAATTAAATGCTCCTAACATACACTAGCCTAGAGTAATCATTCCTATTCCAAAAGAGAGGAATATGAAGACGGGAATTAAAGACTGAACCAAGATAAGATCAAAATCCAGCATGAAGCCAGGCAGTGGTGGCACATGTCTTTAATCACAGCAGTAGGGAGGCAGAACAGGCAGATCTCAGAAGGCCAGCCTGGTCTACAGAGTGAGTTCCAGAACAGCCAGGACTGTTACACAGAGAAACCCTGTCTTCAGCACAAAAACAAATGAAACATGAAACTCTGTAGCTCCATGTCTCTGATGTAGGGTGGCATCATCATGGCATCATCTGGGCCCCAACGGGCTTGCATATAACCACTTCCTCAGCTCCCTTTCCCACACATGGCTTCTCTATTGGGTGACTCTGTTCAGCACTTGAAGGTATCCTTGGCAGATGTCCCATAGTCTCTGATATCCCGAGGTCTCCGTTACAATCTAAGCTCCACCTCCACCACTTCACGGATAGCTTATTCAGGAGCTCTCAGCAGATAACCTGATCCTGCTGCACACTGCCTGTCCTTGGCAACTTCCAGACCGTCGGTGCAAGACTCTCTGACCAGTAACTGTGCACTCTGCACTCCTCCCTACTCCTACCACGCAGAGGGTTCCGCTTCTCTTGTCAGATCACAATGTAGCCCGCCTTCTTGGATTGCTGTCATGGACCTGCATGAGTCAACTCGGGAAACCGTTTCCCGAAGTGTCTACTTGGGGCAGAGAATCTCTGCGGAGGGACTTTCCGTACAGGTACTCGTTAGTTTTCAGACCCTCTTTTCAAATAAGTGATCATAAGATTTCAGCTTTACAACCCAGAGCCCTGAGCGGGTGAGTCCTTGACCACAAGACACCAACCACCCCTCTTGTCTCAGTGCAAAGCATTTGCTTTCTCCCTGATTGTGCTAATTTCATGCACAATTGCAGCCTCTTTGCCCACGAGTTTAAAGTCTCTCTTACTTCTTCCCTTCGTGAACTTCACATGCTCCATGCCTTTCTGCTCTTTCCCACCCTAAGTTTGGGTAAGTTCGGTAAGCAGTAACCATGCCATGGTCCAAGTGTTAGCCTGTTTTCTCAAGTCAAACCAATTTTAGCCATTTCTTCTAAGCCCAATCACGTTCAATTTGTTTTCAGATGAACAGGCTCTCTCCAGTCCCCATATAGCCATTGTTCCTCTCTGAAACCTCACTGGCATAGTCCCTTTGCCTGAGTTTATGCCGACGGACATTCTGCCCTTCCGAACTTGTGTGAGAATTTTCTGAGGAGCCCTGCTGACAGTACCCTGTTTTCCCCAGTGCATAAATGCATACTCTTTTAAATTTCTCCTATAAAGCCAGCTCCATAGTCAGCACCACCACAACAACCCCACTTTTTGTACTAACTTTCTGCCTCCCTCATGGTTGTGGACGACTTCAGGGGAGAAAGGTCTGTTTGGGCTCACAGTTTCGTGGTGGACAAGGTGCGGAGGTTCTACCCCGAGGCCATGGTTATGGGAGCCTGAGGCACAGCTTGCTCACACATTATCAGGATAATGTCCTCTCTCAGGACTTCAGTGGCACACATGGCTATTTACTACACCCACTATGTTGTCCCCTGAACTTATTCGGACTTACTCCTCATGTCTAGACAGCTTGTATCCTCCAACTCACGTCTCCCAAAGGCCTCTTCTCCTCCCTTGCCTTCCGGAACCCACTTTTCTATTCTTGGATTCTCTGTGCCCAACTCATTTGTAGATCACAGGTAAGTGAGATCAGACCACCTTCGCCTTTCTGTGACTGCTTGATTCCACTCAACACAGTTTTTTTTCCAGTTTCTTCTCTATTTGTACAAATGGGAGCTCTCACTTTCTTTGGCTTCCTAACAGGTGGTGAGATTGCTAGGCCATAGTTCTATTTTTAAAAATTTTCAGGAACTTCTGTGCTACTTTCCATAATTCTACGCTAAAACGTCACACAATAAGTAAGCCAACAGTAAAGTATCCCTGCATATTTATTCATTTAGAAAAAAAAATCCTGTGAAGAGAATTACCTGGTGAAGAAAGAGGAACACTTCCAGGGGGTTTGATATCTAGTGTCAAAATGCTTCCATTATGTTTATACCAGTCCAGATGTTTAGCAATGTCATATGAATGTCCATTTCCCCAAAATGATAAATAAGATTTAATTATAAATTGATGAGAAAAATATGTGGATATATTTTTAAAATATTCATTAATAAATTTTTCATTCTGTTTCATTTGTTAGCTCATGTTATTTTCCTTTTGAATTTTAGCTTTACTTATCCTGTAACGAGTCTGTGGAATAGATCATTTAACCTTTTGTTTAACCTATATGTGGCTAAAATATCTCCAGAGTTTCTCATGACTTTTGGTTGATTTTATTATTTTTGGTCATGTGGCCTATGGTGGTCTAGAATTTGATCTGTAGCTTGGATGTCTTGCACCCCAATCCTCCTGCCTCCACTCTCCAAGTGCTGGAATCATAGGTAGTTGCTGCCATTCCTGGCTTAGTTGACTTTTTTAAAAAGTCAATGAACACTATTGGGAAGGATATGAATGGATATAAGCTTAGTGAGAGAAATTTAATAACATGTATCAAAATTTAAAAACAGAATATGACTGGGCAGGGCTAGCCTACTTGCAGAGACCACATGCTTCCCCCACCCAAGGGAATCCATATGAAGGGACCTGAAATAGTTCCATGTCAGGTGCTTGTCATAGTAGGGTGTCACACAGCAGCAACGTTGGGTATTGTGGAATATCAGTTTAAAAACACATTTACATTTGCTTATGTTTTAATAATACGAAGATGCACTGCATTCTTTTACGTTGCATTTGTTTAACTCGGTGAAGCTGTGTTACTTTACCTGTCTAAAGCACCTGATTAGTTTTAAAAAGACCTAAATAGCCAATAGCAAGGCAGGAGAAAGGATAGGCGGGGCTGGCAAGCAAAGAGAATAAATAAGAGAAGGAATCTGGGAAGAAGAACAAGGAGCAAGAAAAGGAGAGAGGATATCAGGGGCCAGCCAGCTACACAGCACGCCACGGAGAAAGAAGTAAAGAAAGGTATACAGAAACAGATAAAGGAGAAGGCCCAGAGATAAAAAAGGTAGATGGGATAATTTAAGAAAAGCTGGCTAAAGACAAGCCAAGCTAAGGCCAGCCATTCATAAGAAAGAATAAGTCTCCGTGTGATTCATTTGTGAGCTGGGTGGCAGGGCCTAAAGAGTGAAAGACTGAAGACTAGCAACCATCAGGTCTTTGTTCTATTTAGTGAGAACCAGGTGATCAGTCCATCCCCAGACCTCTGTTCCAGTGTTTGAGTTAGATTTTGATTGTAGCACTAAAAGGGGAAAAGACACCATTTTAATCTTTGTGGCTGTTTGAATGAGGAGGATCCCACAGGCTCACAGATTTGAATGCTTGGTCTGCAGTTGGTGTGGCCTTGTTGGAGGAGGGGCATTGCTGGGGGTGAGCAGTGAGGTTTCAAAACACTCACACAATTTCCACTGTTTTTCTGCCTCCTCCTTGCAGACCAAGATGTGAGTTCTCAGCTGTTCCTGCCTCCACATCCTTCACCATCAAGGACTCTAACTCTGAAACAGTAAGGCCAAGAATAAGCGTTTTCTTTTATAACTCACCTGAGTCATGGTGTTTGTCACAGCAATGGAGAAGTAACTAAGACAGTATTCCTCGGGCTTCTTTTTCCATAATTAAAGGTGGATATACAAACAGGTGGTAGCCTACAGATGATGGGTCAACCAATCAACAGATACAGATTATTAGAGGTAGTTAGATAACAGAGAGAAGACGGGCAGACAGAGATGTGTGAACATATCCACCACGTGTTGCACACCCAAACCACACATCCTGCAGAGCACACACAAGCCTGGACTCCTTCCTAGAGAGTGTGATTCAGCAGGGCTGGCTGGGGCTCAGGCCCAAGGGAGGAGTGTGAGTGATGTTACTGGGAACAGACAAGAATCAGAGGAAAGTGCCAAGCCGTTGAGTCACCAACACAGCCGAGAGCTGGAGCACAGACCCAGCAAGCTCTTTCCTCAACTCACGGGAAGGCTGTGCCTTGAAGCATTCTGCCCCATCTCTCTGGGGAGCGCTGAGTAGAGGCCCACCTCTGACTACCCAGCCTCACAGACTGTTTCCGCTGGCCTTTCTCTCCCTTTCCTAACATGCCATGCTGGTCTCAGAGCCTTTGCTCTTGGCATCTTCTCCTCCTGGGACACTCTTCCTTAAGACCTGGCTATCTTGGTATTTAATCATTTTCAAAGATATTTTCCCTGCCCCCTCTATGCCCAAGCTCCACCCTACTTCCTGGTCAGGAGGACCATACCTATGGTCCTTTCATCCTCAGTACCTCATCTCTCCTCTCTCCTCGTGCCACCAGGGCCCTTGTGACCTCTGCAGCCCTGCTGGGTTTGTCATGATTTCAGGACATCACCCTACAAAGATAGATGTCCCCTTCCAAGTCCTTATATCCTGTCCCTAATGTGAAGCTGGGCCCCAAGGATTCATCTCTCCGCCTTTAGCTGTGCTACAAAATTCCCCATTTATCACCTGGACCTCAGTGTATGCCAGCACAGGGTAAGAGCAGCCACACTCGGCCCCACATGTCACAGGAGTCCTTTGAAGATGCAGAGGGATACCTTGTGCTTTTTTACTCACAAGGGGCTGGATGACTTTAACGCAGGACTGTCATGAGCCAAGCATGGTCGGAGTGGTAGGAATAAAGACCTCCCCTTCTACCCAGCCCCTCTAGGGCGCTCTGCATTTTGCCACAGTCCCCATACTCCCCATGTTTTTCGTTTCTTACTTGTAACTCCATAGGCATGTGAGAGTCTCAGGCTCATCAAGGAACCTGAGGAGGAGTCTGGAGCAGGGGTGAAGCAGCGCAATGAGAGGGGCCTTTTTGTGATTGTCATCTGCATTACATTGGTAGACGATCATGTGCTGTTGAGGTTTGTCAAAGGCACACGCGGCAAAGAAGCAGCCTGTGACTCAGATTCAAACCCACTTATGACAAGTGACCTCCAATCTGCCCTGTCCTGGGTCAGGGTGGCCTTCTGGCTGTGTAACAGGAAGAGGGAGAAACGACAGGCACTGAGGGATCAGAAACATTGTGTCCTGAGGAGAGCTAGAGGGTAAACACATCTAACAGAAATTGCTGTTTACCCTGAGGTATAAAAATGCAACGGGAAGCTGGACGCTCATCCAGGGGAGATATTCCTCCAGTGTCTCCCTAGTTCCCACCAGATGTTGTCCATGCCTGAGTGGATGATGCTGTCCCAGTCAGCTCTCAGTCCGGTCACTCCCGTCACATCTGCTGGGTGTTATAGATACCTGATCGGATGCTATTTGGTTATCTGCCTGCCTGTTGCTTTTGTTTGTCCTCTTGCTCCTGCTCGCTGTGTGTTTAGTAAACTCCCTCTTTCAGAGCCAAAGTGTGGCTACCACAGGTCGCTCTTCTTATAGAACAATCAGGATTAAGGAAACCAGGCAGGTGCAACATGGTATATGTTAAGAATCTATGTGTGAAGCTCGGTAGAAGTGTTGATTACTGTCCTAGGTGCTAAGATTGAGGACCAGGCAGAAATCCTTGGGCATGTTCCAGAGGGCTCCTTTAATTACCCAGAGGCTCTGGTGGGAACGCCCTGATTGACAGCATGAATCTACAAGAGGCAAAATGTTTCAAGGAGAAATAGGCAGTAAAGGATCAGGGCATAAGAGAGCTCAAGGAACTTTGGAAAATTTGGTATACCCTGAAGTGGGGGGAGCAGATAGGATCAGCATCCAGAAAACCAGAGAACCACTACCCTGAAGCAGGAAGCCATATAGATGTTTCTCCTGCACTGGCTCAGAGTTGGCAATGCACAGAGAAAGAAAGCCGGCATCTTCTGATGAAAATGTATTTGTAGAAAGGAAAGGACAGAAAAGGAAGACAGTCAATGTCCCACTGTCATCAAGAAGGGCAAATAGACGTCATAGACAGCCATGTGCATAGAGAAGTTCTCAGGGATCAGGAGCATTGGAGGATGCTTGCCTCTGTTCCCTTCTATCTGTGGTCTCCCTCTCTCTCTCTCTCTCTTTCTCTCTCTCTCTCCCTCCCTCCCTCCATCTCTCCCTCCCTTCCTCTCCCTCTCTTTCTCTCTCCCTCCCTTTCTCCCTCCCTCTCTCTCTCTCTCTCTCTCTCTCTCTCTTCCCACTCCACCAATATCTTTATCAAATTCTTGTTGAAACATGGAAAGGAGAAATCTCCCCGGTACTGGAAGCTTCATTTGTCACCTCGATCCTTCTTGGATTTCCAAAGTGCACAGTGCGGGAGAATGTGTTTCCAATATCGTCTGTCTCCCTCTGTTAGTGTTTTACCCACTTCTACCCCAATGAGGTTCTGACCCCTGGCGTCTCTTGGGGATCAGGCTTTGGAGCAGTGGGGAGGGGGTGCCAGACTTGTCAGGAAGGGAAAAGCCACAACCGCCTGGAACAGCCCACGTCCCCACCCCACCCCTCAGTTTTTAATGCATTTAACCTGGAAGAATCATTGCTGCAGTTCAGATTAGATTATGGGGTTGGTGGAGGTGAGCTAACCAGGGGCACATGGCCGCGTGTGGGCTGAGATCATCTCTGTTGACACCAGCTAATGCGAGGCCCGTGTTGAAGGCAGAGGCAGCGAGGCCATCTGCAGCTCAGGGGCCCTCATGACCACAGGGGGAGGTGAGGCCCGGGCAGAGCCACTTTGATGCCTGTCTCTTTCAATCGGAGAGTGCCCGGAGTCCTCGTGTCATGATTTAAAGGTCTCCCGGTACCAGCTAAATGTCCCAGCTTCCTGTGGGCAATGAGGTCGGTTTCATGTTTCTCTCAGAGCAAGCTTTTGATGATAGGGGCTTTTCACATGTTCACCTTCCTGGATGTCTGCGCCGCACACCATCCTGCATTTGCTACATGTCTCTGTGCAGTTCTGAGTGCAGGCATAGAAAGGTGACATCTTCAAATATGTCCACTCCTTACTAAGGGGAAAGAGGAGGGCTTTGCCCATTTTTGAATCTGGCTCATTGGTGGGTTTGCTCCTGAAGTATGGGAAGGTATACTAAGATAAACTAACGGAACTCAAGAAAAAAAATCTATATCCATCCACCAAAATTCTTTGCACAAAACTTGAAATAGAATAGTTTTTAAAGACATTCTGGGAGTCACCATAAAAACACATTAAAATAATATTTAATGTTGATTTGTAACAAGAATTTTATCAGGATTAAAAATTAAGACAATGGTTTTGTTACTGTTCATAATATTTCTCTAAACTTTGTAGGCAATGTGGGGGCACATTTAAAAATAGATAAACAGGGCTAGAGCGATTAAAAGCATAAACTCTTGCAGAAAACTGTGGTGGTCTCTTGTTTGCGATCTAATAAATAAAGCTCGGCTGAAGATCAGAGTGCAGAGCCAAGCCACCAGTGAGCCATAGAGGCCAGGCAGGGGTGGCAAACACACCTTTAGTCCCAGCACTCAGGAGACGGAGACAGATGAATCTCTGTGAGTTCAAGTCCACCCTGACCTACACAAAACTGATCCTGTCTAAAAGAGAAACAGAGCCAAAAGGTGGTGGCTCACACCTTTAATCCCAGCATTAGGGAGGTGGATACAGATAGGGGTATGGCTGGGCGGAGAGAGGAATATAAGGCAGGAGGAGACAGGAGCTCAAGGCATTCAGTCTTTGGACCTGTAGAGACAGGACACCCTATTCAGTCTGAGGATTTCGTAGAGGTAAGAGCTAGTGGCTGACTGCTCTGCTTCTGATCTTCGAACTTTCACCCTTAATATCTGATTCTGGGTTTTTATTATAAGACGTTACAGAGGATCAGAGTTTAGTTCCTAGCACTGACATCAGGTGGCTCAATACTGCTTGTAACTCCAGCTCTAGAGGCCTTTGCAGTTACCCATGCACACATACACATAATTTAAAGTAATAAATATTTACAAATAGATCTGAGAAATAAGGGTGTGTGCCACACGCAGATGACACTGCACACTCCCTACGAAATGCGAGGAAGCTGCTAGAAAACATCAGAATGAAACAAACAGGTCCGTTCTCCTGCCGACTGCCACATAAAACACTCACAAATCACTATTTTCCCTCATCACAATAGTGGTTCCACACCAAAAATAGACCCGGCTTCGATGGTTGCCATTTCCACAGAATGCCTAAGGGAGGCAAACTCAATACGAAATATGCAATTCCCACATGCAGAAAACTTCTAAGCACTCCTATGGTGCACATAAGAGGTGCATCATTACATGACATGTAAGATAAGGTGCATCATTGTTAAGGTGCCGCTTCCCCCCCCATATTGTTCAAAAATAATGCAATATTAAAATGCCAGTGGTCGTTTCTGTGAGGTGTGACATAGTGGGAGGATCAGGCCAAAGAAGTTTGCTTGGACTTTTGGGTCACTGTCTTAGTTAGGGTCTCTGTTGCTATGACAAAACACCGTGACCATAAAGCAAGCTGGAGAGGAAAGGGTTTATTTGGTTTTACACTTCCATTTTGATGTTCATATTGAAGGAAGTCAAGACAGGAACTCAAGCAGGGAAGGAGCCTGGAGGCAGGAGCTGATGCAGAGGCCATGGAGGGTGCTGTTCACTGGCTTGTTCCTCATGGCTGCTCAGACTGCTTTCTTACAGAACCCAGGACCACCAGCCCAGGGATGGAACCACCCACCATGGCCTGAGCCCTCCCATATTGATCACTAACTGAGAAAAGGCCTTACAGCTGAATCTCATAGGGACATTTTCTTAACGGAGTCTCCTTCATCTCTGATGACTCTAGCTTGTGCCAAGTTGACACACAAAACCAGCCAAGGCAGTCGCTAACTGTGTGAGATGATTTGAGAATATCTTCACGAAGCACAATACATTGTCTTTCTGAATAACCACGTAATGAGACTGTCAAGGGCCCTCAAAGGGACTGAGGAGTGAGCACACACATCAGACCTGTGGCAGCAGAGGTCCCAGTCAGCCACAAACAGGTATGGGGACATTGGTTACCTAGTGGGCTTTCATCGACTTCTGGGTCAGAAGAGCTACCATTGGCTTTCTTCTGATGTTGTGGATTTCAATTGTTGATTTTCCGGAGTCTCTAGTCCCAGGCCACCATCTTTGGGGCCTTGCAAAGGTACAAGAAGAAAGATGAGAAAGAAAGAAAGGAGGAAGGTGCATGCAGATGGATCTTCATTTGGGCTGCCAGCTCACATAACACAACACAGAGACGTAAAGTAATGATAAAAGCTTGGCCTTGGCTTAGGCTTGTTTCTAACTAGCTCTCATAAGTTAAATTAACCCATTCTTTTAGTCTATACATTTTCCCACATGCTCGTTACCTCATCTCCATTTTGCCTATCCTGCATCCTCCATGTCTGTACACCCCACCTTCTTCTTCCCAGAGTCCTCCTTGCCTGGAAATTCTTCCTACCTATTGACTTTATATTAAACCAGTCAAAGTGGCACGTCTTCACAGCGTACAAAAAGATTTTTCCACGACAGGCAAGTTCTCAGGGCAAGAAGCCCTGGCCTTGCTTCCTTTGTTAGCACTTGTTCCAGGCCCATGTGCTCAGCAGGGTGATCGCATTCCCTCTGGTGACACCGCTTTGTATGTTCAGTGACATGTCCAGGCACCATCTCTCTCTCTCTCTCTCTCTCTCTCTCTCTCTCTCTCCCCCTCTTTCTTTCTCTCTCTGTCTCTCTCCTATCTCTCTCTCATATATATCCCTGTCTCCCCTTTCCCCGTGTGTGTGTGTGTGTGTGTGTGTGTGTGTG
>JAQHUG010000089.1:202116-234114 GCA_028555095.1 Dicrostonyx torquatus | reverse complement strand
TGTGTGTCTGTGTGTGTGTCTGTGGTGCAGGCAGCCAGGCTTGAGCGATGGCTCAGTGGGGTATGTAAGTAACCCTGAAGGCCCAAGCCAGACTCTCTAGCACTCATGTAAAAAGCCGGGTGTGGTAGGGTGTGCAGGGTGTGCCTGTAACTCCGGCGCTGTGAGGGCATATGTGGAGGCAGGAGGATGGCTGGGACTTGCTGACAGCCAGCTTAACTCCAGGTTCACCAAGAGACCCCACCTCCAAAGAATAGACAGAGAGCAATAGAGAAGGACGCCTGATGCCTTCCTCTGGCCTCTGCTTGCTTGTACCGAGGCACCACACTTCAGCACATACATGTGCATGTACCCCACACACACAAATAAAATAAAATTGTTAAAAAGCACCCTTTATTTTGAACTTCAACTAGCCATGCACTCACTGAAAGACCTCCCACGTCCCATCTATGGGTCATGAGCTTGGGTCACCTGCTGGGTACCTGCTAGCCGATCACGGAGGACAACCACAGCACACCTCCTCCGCATCTCTAAGGATGCTCTTGGTTGTGATGTGCTGTATGTATCTGCATGTGTGACCCTGCAGCCATGCCTGAACAGTGGCATGGAATGCTGGGTGGGACTGTGATTTTGAGAATACTGTCAACCAGTTCTGGTTGGTTAAATGAAGGGGTTGGAGACATGAGGGTGCAGGTTGGCCATATTAGCCGTGTGGCAAGGGCTCAGCAAATGCTCGTAATCTTGGGATTGGAAGGAAGAATAAAGATGTGACTGCAGATTAAAGAGAGAGGAGGGGGAGAATACTGCTCTCTCTTTATTTATATTCTCCTGAGAGAGAGAGAGAGAACCCTGGAAAGATAATACTGCTCCAGAGTTTGAGGAGATGCTTGGTCAGTGAATATCTTTCCTTGAAAGCCTGAATTTTAATCCAGTCAGCCTAGCCAAATTGACAGTTCCAGACCAGTGAGAGACCCTGTCTCAAAAAAAAAGATGGACACCACCTGAGGATTAACAGCTGAGGCTGTCCTCTGGCCTCCACATGCACACACATGTACACGTATACATATGCATACACCCATATACATGCTCACCCATGTACATGCGTGTACGTGAGCACACACAGACACACATGTGTGCATGCACACAATACACACATACACACACATGTACATGTGCAAACACACCAGTTTTTTTTCTGCTAGATTTTTTTTTAAAAAATCCTTTTCTTTTTTTCTTTGTGTTAAATACTTTTTTAAACAGCAGGCACATATTAATTTTACAATCAGCCAAAAATAAAAAAAAAGATGTCTCTCCATTTGGGGAAATTTTCCTTTCAAAGCAAGGCATCTGGGGACAGCAGTATTCCCCCCTGCGAAGCCCGAGGGAGGGATGGAGCCAGGGCTCCGGCCTTTGTAGTAAATGTCTCCAGACCACACTAAATCCAATCTTCTCATTTGAGGCTATTTGCTTTCCGGACGGCAGGGCTGTGATGGATCCCAGATTCAGCACTCATGGCATCTCAATCAGATGTGTTTAGATGCCGCTGTGACACAAGATTATGACGTTTTGATGGGATTAGGAGATAACTTTGCTTTAATCTATAAAGCCCTGTATGTTTTGGGATCTGATTACCCCCAAATTCCCTTCCTAGCCCAGCAATTAAGATCAACCAGAGCGTCCCTGTTAACCATCCCCATATTGAGAGCTCAGGAAATCAGAAATGGGTGGTTTTGTTTTGAACTCTCTCTCTCTCTCTCTCTCTCTCTCTCTCTCTCTCTCTCTCTCCCTGTTTGCACCCTTTTTTGATCTCTGCAGAAGGCTCAGGAGCAGTGGTTCTCAACCTTCTTAACTCTGTGACCCTTTAATACAGTTCCTCATGCAGTGGTGACCCCAACCATTAATTATTTTGTTGCTACTTCATTACTTTGCTACTGCTATGAATCCTAATGTAAATACCTGCATTTTCTGATAGTCTTAGGAGGTGCCTGTGAATGGGTCGTTTGACACCCACAAAAGGTCGCGACCCACAGGTTGAGAGCTACTGCTCTGGAATCTGTCAAAGGATCTTGTCTTCAGATTACAGTGTTTCACTGGGTAGCCCTGGCCATCCTAGAACTCACTCTGTAGACCTGGCTGGCCTCAGACTCACAGAGATCCACCTGCCTCTCCTCCAGAGTGCTGGCATTAAAGGGATGTGCCATCTCACCTGGCCACATGAAGTTTTCTGTTGTTCTGTCTCCCCTTCCAGAAAAAGCCATCTCTGAGATGCTTCCTCCTGCTTCCATTAAATAGGGAAAGGGTCTCATATGTTTTTCCTGGTACCATTGGTAAAAAGCAGATTTTTAACTCCAAAAAGTGATGGAAGATGGACTTGAAGAGACTCAAGAACTCTTTTTGGTCTCAGGAAGCTTGGCTGGCCTGCCATGACCACATTGGTTCACCATCATGTGCTCTACGGAAATCCGCTCCCAGCACCAATATGCTGTGTGGCTATTCATGTGTGGGGCAACGTATTGTTTGCTTTGTTCATGGTTGTATTCCTACAGAAAAACACAGTTGGGAGGCAAAAACAAACAAACAAACAAAAAACAGTCACAGAGGAGTCCACAGGATCAGATCAGTTTCTCTGTGCAGTGTGTGAGAAGAAGTGTGCACCTGCTACATGTTCTAGACATGCCCATGGTCCAGTTCCTGCCCCACCCCCAAACTGCCCCTATGGTCAGTGTTGACACTCACCTGTTGGTCTAGCCAGTGGGAGGCCTCAGCAGGAAATAGGAGAGAGAGAGAGAGAGAGAGAGAGAGGATGTTTGAGTTGGCTGTGACTCAGTTTCTGTACCCAAGCACATGCTTTGTTTTGGTGTCCTGGCTCCTAAAGCTGTGTCTTGGTTAGGTTCTGGAAGTTTTTCCTTTCCATACTTATATTCTGTAAGCCTAGAGAGGGTATTTCTTTGAGTTCTTCCAGATCCCCACATACAAAACAAGTAAACAAATAAATGAAGAACAAGAAAATAATGTAGAATATTCCCAGAACTATCCATGTGGGCACGGCCTGAGGGGAGGGCTGAGCTTGTACATTCAACTGAACAGCCCAGAGCTCCTACGTATAAAGGTGCTGAGACTTCTGCTTAGGTGCCCCGTTGCTTCAAGTCATACTGGTTGTTATTTAAAACCTGAACTCGCAGCTCATCCTAATGAAATTTCTCAACAACCTAAAGGCTCAAGCAAGTGTGACTGATCTACCGGCAGCTTGCCTCCAAGAGGGGATTCAGGAACCAGATTTTGCTTCCTGTGTCTCCTGATGTTAATGGTCACACCAATGTCACATGGTGTGACTAAACACTGTCTTTAAGAACCACACACACAGTCCTAGGGGTGGGTCTAGGGCGCCCTCACCAGGTCCCTCACGGACACCAGGGTCTGCCACAGCTCTGGGCCTTTAAATAAATGACATGTTTGCAAACAACCTGGAATTGGGCGCTTTAAACCATCTTAAAACTTGTAACACGTATCGCAGTCTAAAGCCGTCGTTAGCCCACGCCAATGAGAAGGTTACAACATGGAAAAGTGCCTGGCACACAGGCAACTGTTGAAAATGTGTGTTTGCACAGACACACGCGTCGGGACGCAAGGTGGAGGTCAGAAGCCAATCCCTGGGCCAGCCTTTGCTTTCCAATCTGTGGTGTCTTATTGGCCCCTGCTGTTTAAGTCAGGCTAGTTGGCCTGAGAGCTTTTGACATGACTCCTGTCTCCATTTCGTTTTTCCACAGGAACAGTGAGGTCACAGATGGCCACTGCCACATTCCTCTTTCCGTGGGTTCTGGAGATCTGCTCTCTTCCTTGCTTATGTGCAGCAAGGGCTTTCTCCGAGAAGCAAGCCATCTCACTAGCCCCCACTTTTTCTCAAGTATTTTCCATGCACGGTTGACCGCATTGTCACATGCGGAACCCATAGATAGCAGGTCAACTGTGTTCATGCCATGGATCGGAGCACAGTTACACAGTTTCATTTGGCTGCAGGGAGATGCAGTTCAGAGAGCTGAGCAGGACGCCTGCTGCAGGTGACAAGGCGGCTGGGATCTGTCTGAGAGCCCTGAGCATCACTCCGCATGTTTTGTGGTGGCAGCCACAGAGGAAGCTCACAGGTCCTGCTGACAGGGCATGGTTCACAAGACACAAGGAGACAGATGTCAGGAGGGGCTGGGAAAGGTCCTGAGCGCAGAGTTGGGTCATCCTCTAGGCATCCTCTAGGCATCATAGCTTCAGAAAATGACTCTTTATACTGAGCCATCATCCCTCTTTAGTTACACTTGCTTCTCACTCAGATAAAAATCACTGTTGTCAACCTCTAGAAGGGCCCAATCTCTTCCAGTAGACCATGGAAGAAAACCAGAAGAGGGGAGAAAAGGAGGAGGAGGGAGTAAGAAGAAAGGAAAGAAGGTAGGAAGGGGCCAAGGAAGGAAGAGATGGAAGGGAGGGAAGTGGAGGCCGAAGGAGGAGTTGACAGTTCACTGTGTAGCCCAGGCTGGTGTTGAATTTATGATCCTTCTGCCTCAGCCTCTCCAGTGTTGGGCCATCACAGGAATGCAACATCCCGACTTTTAATATCATTTTTACCATGTATTTATTTGTGGGGTGGGACACATGGCAACCTGAGGGAGTCAGTTCTCTCCTTCCACCACGTGGGTCCCCGGGATCGAACTCAGACTCAGACGAGCTCCTTTGCCTGTTGAGCCACTTCACCAGCCCCACTTATTCTCATTTTTAAAAATGCTCAGATTCTGTAGTGTCAGAAGGCTTCTTCTCTCTGCGTTCTCTAATTCTGATGATAAGATGTGCTGGCTTCTTGGGGCCTGTGGGCTTTTCTGGCATGTGAGAGTTTTAGGGCTAAAACTAGACTGACCAAGGCATTGTTACCATAGTTTTGGTATCTAAGAAGCACAGGTTTCAGGCCTAGCTCTTTCACAGGGAGGATTTCACCTTCACGAGCCTCAGTTTCCTCATCTCTAATATGGGTCCAAGGAAGCAAGGTAGCTGCCTCCTTGGGTTGGTGTGAGGCATGAAGACTGAATGACAGGAACCAGGTATGGAAAATTCTTGACCATATGCCTGGTATTTGACGATCTGCTTTTGGAGTTGAGTGAGACTTCTTCCTTGATTTTCTTTCTTTCTTTCTTCCTCTTCCTCCTCCTTCTTCTAATTAAAAAGAAATTTGAGACAGAGTCTCATGTAGCCCAGGATATCCTTTAACTCATTTCATAGCCTAGACTGACCTTAGACTTCTGGTCCCCTTGCCTCCACCTCTCCAGTGCTATTGTTACAGTAAGTGCACAGTTCACAGTTTATAGGATGCTGGGGATCAAACCCAGGCCCTCGTGTGTCTGTTAGGCAGGCATCTTACCAGCTGAGTCACGTCTCCCCAGCCTCACCCTTTGATGTAAATGTTTAGAACAGAGCCCCAGGCAGCAAAGGGAACAGCTTGCCTGAAGAACTCCCCACTGAGGATGGGGATGCCCTCTGTCCTCCATGAGAGGCCATAGGGCAGGTGGCTCTCAGATACACAGGGCCAGGAAGTGCACATGGCTCTCAGCTGTTTGTCAATGGGGTGAACAGAGCAAATGGTGTTCAGCTCAGCCCACCCCAGGAGCCTCTGATCTACCCCAAGGGAGGGAAGGCAGGGATGGGGGGTGAGGGGATGTGATAAGAAGGCTGGGGAGCAAAGCTTGCCCCTTGTACAGGAACCAAACTTTAATAACCAGATCCAGGGAGTGAAAGAGAAAGAAAACAGACCTTCAAACCGTCCCCTTTGAGGAGGCCACATCATCAAACTCAGAGGCTGGCTTTGAAACTGTGCAAGTCTAACCACAGCAGACACACTTGGCTTCCCCCCACACCCTGTTCCCACCTCAAGGGAAGTCAAAAAAGAGAGGGGGGAAGGAAGGAAGGAAGGAAGGAAGGAAGGAAGGAAGGAAGGAAGGAAGGAAGGAAGGAAGGAAGGAAGGAAGGAAGGAAAGAGAAGAAAGACAGAAACTGAAGAGAGAGGAAGTGACTTTGGAGAACAAAGAAATGAACCAGACACCACACAACCTTCGCGAAGGTCAGGGTCCTCCTGAGGTTGCTGATGGTGAAGGGGACAGAATGTGTCTCTGAGCAGTGTGTGTCAAGGGGCTGGCATTCCTACACCCCATGCTAGCTAACCCTCCTGGCCAAACCTGAAGGTACACACGAGGATTCTACAGCTCAGAGAGCCTGAGTAACTGATCCAAAACACATGGCTGGTAAATGCCACAGCCCAGGCTCTGAACCTAGCCTGATCTCAAATAATTCTGACAACTCACTCTGCTCTCCTGAGCGATACAGAGGTAGAAGGAGAACACGGGTGAAATAGTTTGTGAGCCACGGTGAAGACGACCTTGTATGCACAGTCTAGAGTACGCTTCCTCAGACTCTGTCAACATCTGGGCTTGGCTGAGAGTCCCTTTGCCACGGAAAGCCTCCCCGTGCATTCTAGGACAGTTGGCAAGCATGGCTGGCTCCTCTCTCTCTCAGATGCCAGCACCACCTTCCCACCCCCAGAGTGACATCCAGAAATGTCTGCAGACATCTCCTGGAAAAAAGTCACACAGCATGTCCAAGGCCCATTGACTCAGGGGAAGGAATAAGAACCGGTCATAATAAGAACTGAAAATCAGCTCAGTGCCATGCAGAAGGCCTCTGATGTCCTTGAGTCTCATTTAATACCCCACGAGAACGCCGTGAGGTGGGTGTTTTATAGACAGGACATGCAAGCGTCAAAGAGCTCGAGTGTACACAGAGAAGAGCATACACAGTTAGCTTGAAGCAGAGTCCGGGCTTTGAACCTACATCTGTGAAATCCTTTCCCGTGTGCTGCTGAGAGAGGAAACAAAAGACAGAAAAGACACTTAGCAACCCAAATGCAAGATGTGAGTTAAGCAAGCAGGAAACTGAGGTCAGTCCATCACGGGCCCTGGCGATACTACGCTGACTAGGGACGAGCCTAAAGGCTGCTGTGTCCTCGGCAGCACCCCAGTTCTTGCCTCTGCCCCCTAACTCATCTCTGCCTTTGCAAATGGCCCACACCTGTGTCTGCCCTGACTTCCTCTCTCGTCTCACATCTCATGAGGAGAGAGGTCTATTTCAAATGCAGTGTGATTTATGAAGGAAAGCCTCTTGCCCTGGCCATCCATCTCTCTTCACAGGGACACACATGCTGAGGATCCTGGAAGTGACCCACATTTATTTTCTGCCAAGAGCCGAAGCCCTGGGGGAACTCAGGAATCATCCCTAAATTATGAGAGAGTCTGGGGGAGACCTTACCCCAGAACAATGCACCCCCTCCCAGCCTGAGCCTCCCTCTAAATCACCTTGTAGCATCCCGGCCGCTGTGAACTGCATGTGTGCAGAGAGTGGCGAGCCCCCACCCTGAGGGCAGGAGAGAGGCACCGATGGCCAAGAACTTGAAGTGGGCTGTGCTTCGAACTGACCATGACCTCCATGCTTCCTGCAGCCTTCCCTTGACATTTCCTGGCGGGTACCTTGATAGCAGGAAGCATATTTCTCCCTGAATTTCTTCCTTCAGTCCCTCAACCCCCTTCCAGCCCTAGCATTTGTTCTTAATCGCTCTGGGGGTGAGGGCTCCCTTTGAAAATCTGATGAAAGCTACGAGCTCCTCCCTTCATTAAATAAATGATTGTTTACTCCTGTTAAAGCCTTCCCAAATGGAACGACTGGTTTATGGTGGATTTTCTAGGAAGATAAAGGGCTTTCTCCTCCTGTCATATAAAAAAATAAAGTTAATGCCTTGACTTTTTTTTTCTCTTTTTAACATTTACTGGTGTGTGACGCGCACATGGCAAAGCACACAAATCATAAGCACTCGACTTAATGAATTTTTCTAAACTGGACAGACCAGTACAACCTGAACACAGATCAAGAGAGAGTGCTGCTGTGTCTGGAAGCTTCCACAGGCACCCCCAGGCTGCTTCACCACCTACTGTAGCCAGGAGTTGGTTTTAAACAACTCAGCTCCCTTCTGCCGGGTTTTGCTCTTGACTTGAGTGGAGACTTGTACTCTATGCGTATCTCCTCTGCAACAACAGCGTGTGCAGCCTAGGCTAGCGTGTGATTTCCCATGCTACTCCATTCTTATTTCTATTTTGTGTAAGGCAATGAGAAGGTATTCGTGTTTTTTTTTTTTAATGGAATTGTGTAAGATTGTTTTCTTCAGTATTCTGACTGTAATGTTCCATGTGTGAATGTGTGTTTGGGATAGAGTCTTATGTAGTCCAGGTTGGCCTTCAACTCCCAGGTAGCCAAGGAAGACCTTAAACTCCTGACCATCCTTTCTCCACCTCCTAAGTGCTGAAATGACAGATGGGCACTATCACACCCTAGTTAATACGATGCCAGGGATCAAACCCAGAGCTCTGTGCATGCCAGGCAAACCCTCTGCCAACTGAACTTCATCCTCAGCCCCGTGTGCATGTGTGTCTGTGTGTGTACATGTCTCTCTGTGTATGTTTATGTGCATGTGTGTCTGTGTGTATATATCTGTGTGTGTACATGCATATATTTGTGTATGGGTATGCATGTATATGCTTGTGCTTCTCTCTGTGTGCACATGTGTGTGCATCCCTTCGTGCATGTGTCTGCATTTCTGTGCATGAGTCTGTGTCTGTGTGCATGAATGCATTCATTCATGTGTGCATGCACATGTCTCTGTGTGTGTTTGCATATGTTCATGTATGTGTGTGTATTCATGTGCATGCATGTTACATGGTGAGTTCTTGCTAGAAAATGTCCATATTTTCAGTAAGGAAATCTCTGGCTTGCTTTCTTCTACCTGCAGTCTAACTCACTCGGCCCCACTGTGGCCACTTGGCTGAGCTCCTTCCCAGACCTTTCTCTGTGTCTGGCTATATGCCATGTTCAATAACCGGCCTTTCTATTTTGTTTTTACATGGATGTGATTATTCTACCATCTCCCCCCTCACCTATCAATACTCCCTGCAGATCTTTCCATAGATTGCTCCCACAGCTTTAAGCTGCTGAGTGTCCTTTCATTTCAGAGATGGGCTGTGATTTATTTAGCCTGTCTCCTCATGGTGCGTGAGCAAGCGGTCTCTATTTTGCTGCTGCCCACAAACACAGAGGCAACAGACAACCTTTTTATGGGCCTCTGTGTGAGCGTTTGCAAGGAAAAATAGGAAGGTGAAATTGCTGGCTGCACACATTTGCCTTGAAGTGGTTTTCATGGGGCCAGGTGGATGGTCCAAGCTGTTGCAAGTTCTGGGTAAAGCCAGAGGCTCACGTGACTCAAGGCATTGAACAGTGATGCACGTTCCCTCCGGTTGGCAGGAACGAGACGAATGTCTAGAATTGGGCAGACACGGATGCACACAGAAGTGTCTTCGGGACAGTTTGCCAGCACCTTGTTTCTCAGGTGGCTGGACCTTCTCAGAGATTCCAGAAAGAGAAGAAACCACTGTCGCCTTGTCGTGAGGCCGTCTGGCAATGGCAAGCCTGAGATGGGTGGTTAGCTTTTCCAAACAGGTAACTCATGATATGAGACCAGGCTGCTTGGCTAAGGCATTGCATGTGCCCATTCCTGTATGTGGCTCACTTATCATCATCCCTCTATGGGGAAAGTGCCGTGACCACGTGTGCGCATGTGCCCGTGCATTGCCCTGTGCACGTGTGGCTATATGTCCATTCATGTGTGTAGAGGTCAAAGGCCACCTTCAGATAGTGTTCTTCACCCACCCTCTTCTCTTTTGAGGAGGGGTCTGGGCCTAGCATCACTACATAGACAAGGCTGGCTGGGCAGAGAGCCCCAAGTATCACTCCTCTGCCTCCACTGCACCGGGACTGCACACAGCTGCCTTTTTCTTCTGGAGGTTGACCTTGGGTCCTTGTGCTTTGTACAGCAAGTGCTTTAGAAATGGAGCCATCTCCCCAACCTTCTGTTTTGAGGCCCATTTTCCAGTGAGGCAAACTGAGGTTTAGAGAGTCATCTACCCAAAGCCACCCATGCCCATGATACTAATCATTCACCAGGGCATTGTGTCATGAGCTATCTTGATGGGGGGTTTCTTCCTGGGAACCCACTGCCCAGTGGTAGAGACAAGCCAAAGAAAGAGGACCAGAAGAACAAAAGACTCTGCACAGATGGAGCCAGCACCCTTTCTCTTCATGCTGTCTCTGCTGTGGACATTTTCCAGGCACAGGGACCCTGACCTGGCTTCTGTTGGCACACAGTAGATGCCAACTCCACACTACCAATCCTTGCAGCGAGTCTTTGGAGAGACTTGAACTCAGAAAGAAACAGCTTACCCACAATGCAGCCATAACTCACAGGGAATGGGACCAGGATCTGGGCTGTGGAACCTGGAACCTCTGAGCCATGGTGGTCCCTCCCTCCCCTGAAGAGAAGCTCTTCAGATGCCCTAACACTTTACCACTCATTTTGGAAGAGGAATGGGCTGAAAGCAGAGAAGTCTGTGTTGGAGCTCCATCTTACAATCCCCACCCTGGCTCACTCAGGAATAGAGGCTCAAGCCTCCAATTCCAGCACTCAGAAAGTCAAGGCAGGAGGATGACTGTGAATTCAAGACTAGCTTGGGCTTTGCAGGGAGATTCTGTCTCATAAAAACAAACAAACAAGAAAGAAAAAGTATTTTAGATCTCAGCCTTGCCCCACACGTCCCATGGCATCTTCTGCTTTTAAGAAGAACGTCCAATCACTTTATAACCTCCATTGGTTCCTTTAATCTTTGTTTTTCTACATCAGGTTTCCGGTTCACTAATCGGGCCAATGCCAAGCCTGCTGGGTAGACTGAATTCTGCAACACTCTGACAGATGACCTCCTCCCACCTGGGGCAAAGGATGAACAAATTACCCATATAACAGTTGACTCCAGCCTGGGTGCCCGGGCAGCACTGGCAGTGGGGTGCGAGCCCTTTCATGCCTGCCCTTTGGAGACAGTGCGTGGTTTAGGCCACATCTTGAAAAAAAAATTGCTCTCCTCCTTCACCTGTGAGTGAAAATTCAGGCGCCATCAGTTGACTCTGGGAGTGTGTGGAGGTCAGCACGTGCATGCTGGGGTCACGGAACTGCGGGTCAGAGTCCCAGCAGGACCGGCGAGGATAAAATACAGGGCGATGTAACAGCCAGAGGGGAAGTCGATTGGTAACCTTTACCATCTGCTGCTAAGTAGGCATGCTCTTGAACCGTACTGAAGCTGGGAAGGGAGCAGCAGAAAAGCTGGGCTCCCGCCCATCTTAGATGTCAGGGAGGAAGTGTAGGGGGCGAGGTCAGGGCTTCAGACCCTGTAGATGGAGACCCACAAATGCTTGCAGATGGGCCCCTAAGGACACTGGCGAGCAGACGGCACATGCAAACCCAGTACTAAAAACCCAGGGATTTGATTTTTAGTATGACAGGCTCTAACTCCATGTAATCCAGGCTGGTGTAGGACTCACCATCCTCCTGCCTCAGCCTCCTGATTACAGGTGTGGGCCAGCAGCCCGGCAGGGACTCCTGTCACTAACAGATCCAGAGTCTTGCCAGCACCCAGCAGATACTGGGAGGGGCTCCTAAGAGAGATCTACCCTTTCTCAGCAGGTTCCAAGTCTGAGCCATACAGCCTGGCTGCACAAGGCTTGAAGAGCCTGTCTCACTGTGGAGTGAGCATGACTCTCCAGAGAAGATACTGAACCCTCTGTCTCTGGCCTGTCACTACAGCAGCCATCTTTGGAATTTGGGCAGCTCTAGATGTCCCCATAGTCCTAGCCTCACTATATATGTCCCTTCTGGTGGCAACAGACATCAAATACCTTCACTTGGAGCACTCAGGGCATAGGAAGGGCCCCTTGTCTTCCCCATACTCCCTCCAGTTCACAGGCACTCCTCCTTCCTCTCTAGAAGCTTCCGAAGGAAACATCCAGATACTTAAGACGAAGCTGACCTCACATTAGAGCAGCCAGCTTGCCCTGATGAAGTGCGGAGACAGTGAACCTGGACATGCACGGGCAATGCTTAACGGGTAGTTATTTCCATGCTAGTGGAAGGCTGCCCCTTAGATGGGCACCAAGGTAAGCTGTGCCGATCCAGTCATTCTCAAATTCAACACAGACACTCCCTACTTCTATAATCCAGGCTGGTCTCGAACTTGGTATGTAACCAAGGATGACTCAGAATTTCTGATCCTCCTGCCTCTACCTCCCAAGTGCTAGGAATATAGCTATGCCCAGCCATGCCTGGTTTATGCGGTGCTAGGGGTCAGTTTATGCTAGACAACCAGTCTGCTCATTGTGCCCCTGACACAACCCCTGATTCTCTTTGTATTTGTCAATGCATGTTCCCAAGATGGCAACCTTGGCGCCAGGCACCAAAGGCAGCTAGTGTAGAAAAGGGAACGCGCTTCCCTGGGATAGCTTTGTCCTTTCATCACTACATAAGCAACATCTTCAAGGTCCTCATATCCTCCAGCCAGGTCTCAATGATCACACCAGGGTCTCATGGCCGCCTCCAGGCTACCTACAAGTCAAAACACAAACAGAATCCCTTCACAGGGAGTAGGGTAAGAGTAGGGGGTTGGCGAGACGCCTTAGCAGGAAAAGGCAGTTGCGGTCTGATGGCCTGAGTTTGATCACTGGAAGCCACATGCGGAAGGAGAGAACTGACTCCTGCAGGTTATCCTTTGACCTCCACGCTTGCACCTGACACGTGCAGTCACATGGACACACACACATACACACACACACACACACACACACAAATAAATGAATCAATAAAAAAAAAAAGAAAACAAAGAAAAGGAAAAGAGGTCTCAGAACAGAGTAGCCCACTCCTCTAACCCAAGTTCTTTTGTGGGTTTATAATGCTTTCTTTCACACATTCTGTCCAAGCCAGACACACCAGCCCGCATCTTCTAGTGGCCAAAGCTCCCCAGACCTCACACCTCTCCTTCACTCCTCCTTCCTTTCCTTGACCTCCAAACTTTCTCCTATGTTGCCAAGCACACAGTAGGTGCTCAATAAATTTCAGTGTCCATTTTCCACTAATACTGCAGCTCAAAGGCCAAATGAGTGAACTAGAAATTTCTGGGCTCCAGTAATTAATTTAAAAGGGATGCAGATGCGGGTGGGGGCAATGGATCAGTGACTCGGCTACTCAATCTTTGCTATTTACCCAGAACAATTCCCAGCATCCATAACAGGTAGCTCACAGCCACCTGTGACTTCAGCACGCTCTCTCTCTTCTGTCTGTCTGTCTCTGTCTCTCTCTCCCCCTCTTACACACACACACACACACACACACACACACCAAAGAACAAGTAAAAAAACAAATCTTTAAAAGAGATCAGTGTTATAGAGGTGGCATTAGCCATGGCAGCCATGAGTCCCCTGCCAAAACACCCTAAACCTCAGTGTTCTCATGTGTGAGATGAAATAATTATACCCCATAATCCCTGGGGCTGCTAAGAAAGGGCAGAACGAAAACACCTTCTGTGACCACTCTCATTTTCCCAGGGGGTCAAGTCCGTCTTCACAGACCACTACCTACCACTTCCCACCAGAACAGATTCATGGCACCCATTCCCATGTCCTGATTTCAGCGGTCTGTGCCCCACAGTCCAGGTGACATCTGCCAAGCACAGGTCAGCTTCTGCTCCTCATCAGGGGCTCAGGGACTTGTGTCGATTTTTCTTAGTTTAGACGGAAATCAGTCAAGAGAGCTCTCCGTGACTTCCTTTATATTTCTTTCTGGTCAGATCAAAGGTCGTGTCAGCAACCTCTGCTGATGTCTTGATTTCTAGTTTTTTCTTTCTTTTTTTTTTCTTCCTGAGTTGGTAGTGTTCACTTCAAATAAGAGACTAAGAGTCCCTCTGGGAGAAAGAGAAAAGACAAAGGGAAGGGAAGGGGAAAGGGAGAAAAACCAAGAGAGAGGGAGAGAGAGAAGGAGAGAGAGAAAGAGAGAGAGAGAGAGAGAGAGAGAGACAGCACCAAAGAGGAAGGATTCAGTTATATTTTGCTATAAGCAAGTCTTAGCATTATGGAGACCTCAGAACCTGGGATCCAATATTGCTTCTCACAGTGGAAAAATAGACACCTGGATTTATTTTCGAGGTTTCCAATGAGGCTCAGACAGTTCACGGGGAATCCTGAGGTGACTGTCATGGCACTTCTTAAGAGGGGGCTTAGCCTGGTGCCTAGAGTCATGTGGTCTTTCTTCCAATCATGGTTTTTCCACTTACTTAGGAACCCAGATCATCTCAGAGAGGGGCCTTATCCCTCTGCCTCTGCTTCCCCACCCTTAAGCAGGGGACAATGACGATTATACAGAGCTGGTGGGACGGTTAAATATGTGGATAGATGTCAAGCGCTCCTACAAGCCTGGCTGGCATAGGGTCAGCGGGCACTAATGCATTGGTCCCTATTGACAGCATTGTGCTCAATCTTCACGGCCACCTTTGGCACTGATATTATCTGTACACAGTGTACTGAGTAAGAAAGAAAAGTACAGAAGTTTGTCATCTTGAGCAACTTGGTCTCAGCCAAGAAACAGCATGACGGGGGTTCATGACACGGTCTCCTCGGATGTGAGACAGTGCCCTTTGTCCTCTGCATCACCTCTCTGATTAAGGGGATCAGGCTTGCTGGTGAGGTGACCGACCAGCAGAGAGCCACATGTGGCCAAAGGACAGCTAGAGAAAGACTCACACACTTCTTAACTTCGTAAGGGGCCACACAGTGACCCCAGCCACACAAAGGAGCTGCCTTTCTAGATGCATAATGGCAAAGAGGAATGACTCACTCCTGGTCCTTCATCCGGGTTACGTCTGGATGAGCTCTGGGCCTGTATGAACGCGAAGTAGGTCAGGCCACCAGCCAAGGCAGCCCAGGGAGTGACCAGCTGCTCAACCAGAAACTGCTTGGCACAGCTTCCCGTCGCTTAGCAGCTGCTCCACTCCAGCCAGGGCGAGCACCTACCCGCTGCTCTCAGTGCTGCTGGCGAGCACCTACCTGCTGCTCTCAGTGCTGCTGGCGAGCACCTACCCGCTGCTCTCAGTGCTGCTGGCGAGCACCTACCCGCTGCTCTCAGTGCTGCTGGAATCTCTGCATTCGACACCTAGGACAACAGCAAGCCAGGGCTGTGCAGACAGGGTGCTATGGTGTGCCCCAGTGTCCTGAGATGAAAATATACCCGCTTTGAGACCTCAGGTTTGTTCCAGGGATTGGGCAGATGCGTCAGCTGCTAAAATGCAGAGAATTGGGGAACAGAGCCCCAGAACCAATGTAAGTGCCAGGTGACCCACCCACCTCTTCGTCCAGCCTGGGAAGGCTTAGTTCCCAGAGCAAGATGCTCCATGGATTACCTGTGTCAGTGAGCTCTGGGTGTGAATACAGAACTATATCTCAATAAATAAGGTAGAATATGATGGAAAAGGACACTTGACACCAATCTCCACATAGCTACACACACACACACACACACACACACACACACACACTTAATTGTTCCAAGGAATCTCTTACTTTATGCTCTAATCAATTATTTTCAAAGATCCACGGAGCCGGTTGTATGTGGCTAATGGCTGCTGTGTCGCCCAAGGCAGATGGAGGGGGCTGATGCTCAAAACGCGGGCAACTCTGCAGCCCACATTTCGGAGGGGAGCATGGCTGGTGCTGAGGATTCACCAACACCCCAGAGCTGCTTCAGTTCTCCAAGCAGTGAAGTCCAGAGAACAAACCACAGGTAAGAAGGAAGCAAAAGATGCTTCCGGGTGGAGCCTCCACAGAAAGCGTGGAAGTGCTCCAGGAGACACCCTGCCTACACAGGAGCATGGCGGACCTGCAAGTCAGCCTCCAGGGGCCTGACTCACCCCGTTCTGCTTCACACCCCTGCGCCTCTCTGCATTCTCCTGAGGCCCAAACCTGTTCCTTCTGAATCATGACTGAGCCAAGGTCTGCCCGCTCTTCCCTTCTGGAGTCTGACTTAACTATTTTAGATTTCCTATCTGGCTTTTGGTCTCCATAACAACCAAGAAAGCAAATAGCACAAATATGACAAGCCCCTCCACCTCACTTTCTTTTTTCCCTCCTCCCCCTCCCCATTTCATCTCTATGACACCTATTATATGGAATGTGCATATGCATATATTTTAATATATTAAGATAAATCACAAAAAGAATAGGAAAAATGGAGTTCAAAAGAAAAGAATAGTCAGTAATCTTGAAGACAGAGAAAAAGAGAGCATCCTAGAGATGGGTAAGGGGATATGGAGCTGTCTGTAATTAGCAGCCACCACATCCTAAAACAAAATCAGACTTCCAGAACATGCAGCTTTGTCACCATGGCAACGGACCTGAGCCCAGTCAGGCTCCCTTTCCAACGTGATTCTTTCCTAGACCATACCCACATCAAAGGGAGTCTCTTGGGCTTCTCAGGAACAGGCAACACCCAGGGCCCCACCAGGCCTCCACAGGGTGTGGTAAGGGGAGGAAGACAGGCAAAGCAGGGACAAGCCAGAGGCCTCCAAGAGAATGAGCAGACATGATGAGACAGTGGCAGGGGACATACTCAGGTCCTGTCTTAAGGACTTTCTGTGCTGTGGATGAGCACAGGGCTCATCAAAGGCTATCACTGGTAACATGTTCTTCTCTTTTTAAACATAGCCTCTCCTGTATCCCAAGTTGGCTTTGAAGTTGCCATCTAGCAAAAGATCACCTCTGTTCCCTGATCCTCCTGCCGTCACCTCTGAAGTGTTGAGATTACAGGTGTGGGGACATCAGACTATGGTTACTTTTCTGTTAGCATTTGTTTTTATTTCTTTTTCCTCTACACAATGATGTGTGATGTGTGTAATTTGTCTTTTTTGTTTTTTAATTTTTTATTTTATTTTTTTTAGATTTATTTGTTTATTTTGTATACAGTGTTATATCTTCATGTATGCCTGCAGGCCAGAAGAGGGTACCAGATCTCATTACAGATGGTTGTGAGCCACCATGTGGTTGCTGGGAATTGAACTCAGGACCTTTAGAAGAGCAGCCAGTGCTCTTAACCTCTGAGCCATCTCTCCAGCCCTGTAATTTGTTTTTTTATTGTATCATTTTCTCTACCAGTGAGGATCTGGGCTGGAGAAAGAAAAAAATATATTAGCATTTAAATTAAATTATTAAATTAATTGATCGATTATGTGTGTGGGTTATGTTTGCTTGCTTGTTTGTTTGTTTTGAGACAAGGTCTGTCTGTGTAGTCCTAACTATCTTGGGACTACTTTGTGTAGACCAGGCTGACCTTGAACTCACAGAGATCTGCCTGCTTCTGCCTCAGGGTGCTGGGATTAAAGGTGTGCACCACTACACCTGGCTCAGCAGAGATAATTTAAGACAAAAACTGTAATAGGGGATCTGTAGGTTCTAGTGAAGGCTATGCTAACTTACCTCTCCCACAGTATTTCTTCATTAACCACCATCTCCAAGTTTCCTAACTCACCATCTTCAGTCTGCGTGTGTACGTGTGAGTGAGTGTGCGCGCATGCGTGTGAGTGTGTGTGCATGTGTGTGTATGTATGTGTGTGTGCGTATGCGTGTGTGTGTGCGTGCGTGTGTGTGTGTGAAGAGAGCGAGAGGGAGAAGTATTATACTCACATACATGTGCTGGTGTACTCACACATGTGTGAGTGAATGTAAGCATGTATGCGAACGTGTTTCCTCGGGTCTCCACTGTTTTGTGGAGACAAGGTCTCTCACTGAACCCTGAACTCATGAGAAAGCTAGACCAGTTGTCCCACAAAACCCTGTTTCCATCTTGCCAGCGCTGGGGAACAAGCATATTCCCAGATTTCCTCACTTGGATGCTGGGGCCAGAATCCAGGTCCTCATGGTTTTGCCTGTTTGCTTGCTTGCTTGCTTTCTCTTGTTGCTGGCTAAGTTTTGGTTTCAGACTGAATGGAAGGTGTTACATTGTAACCAGTTAATCATAGGTCCCTGAAAAGAGAACTGTGTGGTTCGTTTGAGAAGCAGTTGCTATTCCTCAGTTTTGGGGTTGGATCACTGAATCCTGTCAGAATCCTCACCATAGATCAGATTTAGCTGGGACTGGGGCCTCTGAGGACCATGTAGTGTCCATTAGTGCTGAAACCTTCAAGAAAACCCAACAAAACAGATGCATGCAGAGTGCAAGACTAGAGTCAATTTAGGGTCCTATCACTGAAGGTTGTCTCTGCCACCTTCATGTCTATCAGGAAGGGGAGGGTTCTCTAGTCCCCTTCCTGTTGCCTTCTGAGCCCCACCTACTAGTTCACCAATTTGCAGACATGACTGCAGAGACCTGCTCAGCATGGCAGAGCCAAGAGTGGGAGGGTGGAACTGAAGCCGAAGGCAATAACTGAACCGTGGACTCAACAGGGGCGTTCTCTAATTCAGTCAATCGCCTACGTTGACATTGGGGATGTCTCTAATTCTTCGCTACTATAGATAAAGTTTCATTAAGAAACTGGTACCTGTAGTCTTGTATACATTCTACACTATTTGATGTGTGTGTGTGTGTGTGTGTGTGTGTGTATTTGAGGGTTCTTGGTATGTGTGGCCAAAATTATTGCTTTAAAACTGTGCCTATTTGAGAATCAATAAATATTCAGAATATAAATCAATAATTATTAGTTCACCAGAATCTTTCCCCTTATCTGAATTTCCTGAGACTTACTCTCACTCATCCACCAGCCATCTCAGGTAGACATTATTGTGATGGGCAGATGCCATTATGATGGGTCAACGCCATCATGATGGGCATATGCCATTATGATGGGTAGGCGTCATTATGATAGGCAGAAAGCATTGTGACGGGTAGACATCAACCACAGCATAGGATCCTTTAACTCCTTCCTCAGCTGGGTGATTCTGCACTGGGTTCTAAGGAGACACAGACAAAGCTGGAGAGCATCAAGATTGCATCATAAAATCAAGTTTGCCAAATATGCCACAATGAAGAAGAAAATACCTAAAGAAACAAGAGCAGATAAACTTCCCAAGTCCAAGGTGGGAAACTGGCATCTAGGTTCCTCAACCCCAAAGACTTCCAAAGAGACAGAACCTAAAGAGACCTATCCAGGTCACACTGTAATTATGTCATCAAATGTCAAAGACAAGGAGAGAATTTTAAAACTAGCGGAAGAAAAGAGGGGTGTGATACACAGGGAGCCCTTATAATATGATCAGATCTCTCAGAAGAAGTGCGTCAGGCCAGGGGGCTGGGATAATGGAGTTATAGCGCTAAGCAAAAAGGAAGCAGATTTGTCAGTCAAGGACCCTACGAACAACAAAAGCCATCCTTTAAGAATCAAGGAGCTTTAGTTGTTTAGAATAAACAGATTCTGGGTGGGAGGTGTCATTTCCTAATGAAAGGGGTTGTTCCAGTTAAAACAAAAGGTGCCGAGGAAAAACATCCAAGTGTAACATCAGTGTAAATCATAGGAAATAGAGCAGTTTGATAATAGGGAGTCGTGGTCTGCATGGTAAGGGAAAAGATTGGAGTAACCACTATACCACACACACACACACACACACACACACACACACACACTCACACACACCAACTCTCTTAATGGATACATAGTAGAGAATGAAGTAAATTTTGACAACCATTCCCTAAAACAATGGCGTGGAGAGTAAAGTGCAATTAAAGACGAGGAATGACCAGGGGAAATAGTGACGTGATCTGCGAAGTTCTATGTCAGCACCATGGTAACTGCTGTTGTAGATACAAGAACAGAGAAGGAGAAAAAAACAACCAGAATGTATTACTAGGAAATAAACAAACCACAAAGGAAAACAACAAACGAGGGAGAGAGAAGGAACAACTTCTAAAACAAAGAAACAACAATTAAGAAGATGCCAGTAATAAGTCCGTACCTATCAATAACGTCTCTAATGTAAGTGGATGAAACTCATCAGTCAAATGATGTGGAGTGGCTGACGACATGTTAATGAAGAAGATTCAATCGGGTGCTCTTCGTAAGGGCTCACTGTAGCCTTAAGGACACACCTGTGCTGAAAGTTAAGGAAAGGGGAAAGATTCTATGTCAATTTTCCCCCTAAGAGTATGGGAGTGGCCATGCCTATCTCAAGCAAAAATAGACTTAAGGAGAGAGCCCATCACAAGAGGGAGGCGAGGTCATTGCGTAATGTTAAAGAGAAGCAAACTCAACAGGAAGGTGAGCCGATTACATGTTGTGTGAGCTCACCGTAAATCTAAAAATCCCCAAGTATTGATAGACCTGAACGGAGAAATAGACAGCAGTACAATAATAGGAGAATTCAATACCACATTTTCAATAACAGATAGATCACTCAGACAGAAGATCAATAAGAAAACAGCAGACTCAAACAGCACAAGAGACCAAATGGGCTTAACAGACTACCTAGGGCTTTCTACACACGAGCAGCCGGAAGACACCTCCTTCAGAGCACACTGGAAGCGTCCTCTGCCAACAAAATGAGTGTTAACACATTTTAGAAGACTGGGACACTCTGAGTGTCTTCCTCACCTGGGCGGAGTGAAACCAGAATCAACAGCTAAAAGAACACAGGCAAGGTGGCAAATGCTTCAAATTAAACTGTGAACTGTGAACAATAAGGCAAAAAAAAATTAAGACAAATACTCTGAGTTTCATTTGAAAACTATTAAGAGTGGTGCTTACAGTGTTTTACATCAATATTTAAAATAAGGAAACAAACTATCCAACCTTGTTCCTCGGGGAACTAAAACCAACCAAGCTGAATCCACGTTAGCAGAAGGTAGAACGTGATAAAGACTGCGACAGAAAGGTGGGGATCCAAGACAGAGAGGGGGCAGAGGCTTAGAGGAGCCAAGTGCTTTGTGAAAAGAAAAACCAAATTGACAAACACAGAGTTTGACTAAGTAAAATGAAAGTGAAAAAAATTAAATAACCCACCAGAGTACACAAGGCATATAATGCCACAGAAACTTAGACATGACCATAAAAGAGTTTTATGAAAATCTCTACCTCAGCTTTGAACAAAGTGGAAGAAATGGCTTTAGCCTTTTCAAATTCCTTGAGATATTCAGCCTCTTGAGACTAATAAACTGAAAATCTTAGCCAGTCAATAACAAGTAGAGCAAACCAACAATCATGAACACCCCAACAAAGAAGATGCCGGAATCCGCAGCTTCCCCCGGAAGTTCTACTGCACATTTGTTTGTTTGTATATTTCAGTTTGTGGTTTTTTTTTTCTTTTCTTTTTTTGAGTTAGAGTTTCTCTGCATAGCTCTGGCTGTCATGGGACTCACTCTGTAGACCAGGCTGGACTCAAACTCACACAGATTCACCTGCCTCTGCCTCCCAGGTGCTGGGATTAAAGGTGTGCGCTATCACTGCCCGACTCTACTACATATTTAAAGAATGAACACCAATCTTTCTTGAAATCTTCCCCCACAGGAGGCAAACAGTGGAACTCAAAATATGCCCCAAGAAGTCAACACTGTGTGTCCTGAAAGTCACAAATGCAAAAACTCACAACAGAAGAATTAATAAAGCACACTCAATAGTTCATCAGAATCAGGTGTTTTTATGTTTGTGATACAAGGTGGTTGAAGCTGTGATTATCTGATGTAAGCAGATAACCTCTCCTATTGTAATGATAAAGATGCTTAGCAGGTTCATGAGAGAAGGAAACCACCTTCGAATAGGAAAGCCCAATGTGCTAACTTTATACTCTAAGAGGAAAACTGACTCCAAGCTGGGGAAGAAGGTTCATTGTGCTTCTATTTGATATAATACTGAGATCCCAGCCAGAGCCACCAGGTATGAAATGGAAATAGTATCTAAATTAGAAAGCAAGAAGGAGAAGTATTTACCTGTAGTTGACATGATCATATATGTACAAATGTCTAAAGTGCCCCTTTATGCTCACCAACACACCCCCTCAGATACACCCACTCATATACACACATAATACACACACAACAGCTAATAAAGTCTCAAGATACAAAATCAACATTAAAAATCATAAGCATATCTGTTTTGGGTGATTCAATAAATAAATCAATGTAGTTCTATTTGCTATTAGGTGTGGTGCAGGCCTGTTATCCCAGCACTCTGCAAGCAGAGGCAGGAGAATGGCTGCAAGTTCAAGGCCAGTCTTGTTTGTACAGTAAGAAGCTGACTCAAAAAATAATTAAATAAACAAAACGAATAAATAAAGAAATAAATAAAAGTTCTTAGGAATAAACTTAGCTAAGAAGGTTGAAGCATTATGTAGCAATAAATACAAGATAAAGATGAAAGAAAATAAGACAGAGAGAAGAATTCAAGGGCTCCAAGGTTTACTATTGTTAAACTATAACTAATATTATATACTTTAACAGTAGTGTATAACATTATAGCATATAATCAGAAGTTGAATGTAGACTCAGTCAGCCCTATCAAAACCCCGATGGAACATTCTTACAGAACTAGAGAAGATAATCCTAAACTTGTAGAGAACCACAAATGCCACATTGGCGTCCCAGTCTTCCTCACAGAACTTCCTGGTCTCTAGCAGTCTGTGAGTTACCTGCACTGGGCTGTGTGACCTTCTGTGAAAGAACAAACATCTATTTTGGTCACAAGAGTCTTCCCAGTTCCTAGCACCAGGCTGAGCATGTAACTCCTCCAAACCCATCCACTAAAAAGAAGGATGGATGAATTAGTGAATGAATGCATGAGGGATGTCTGGGTGTGTGGATGCCTGAATTGATGACATGAATATTTCATTGTGAGGTGCTATGAATTAAAATCTAGTCTCTGATCATTCTTTTGAGTCTCAGGGTGACTTCCTTCTCTCAAATCGAAGAGGAAGATGATGGAGGAGGAGGGAGAGAAGAGAGTTGAGGAGGAGAAATGGGCAGTGGCACCAAAAACATGGCCCCTCCTGGGCTCTTTCTAGATGTCACATGCCATTTATTTATTCAGCAAACAGTCATAGAGTTAGGCACTCAGAAGTGAATAACATGTATTGGCTTTCCAAAAACTTCTCTCTTAGGAGGAAATGATGGTCACCACCCAACAAGATCTGAACCCAAAAATGTTAGATTTCAAACGCAGAAGGCCAATATTCATACCTCAGATAACCAACTCTCAAAAGATGAACTAGCTTTCCCAAGTGGTCATTCAAGACTTTACAGATGAGTTCTGCCAAAGAAGAAAAGATGTTGATGTGTGAGGGACAGTGTCCTGAGTAACTTCTACCAGCAATTTGAAGCCGTCTGGAGTTATCTGAGAAGAGAAGCCTAGATTGAGGAATGGCCTAGAGCAGATTGACCTGTGGTCGCATCTGTAGGGGACATCACTGTAGGATGGTCCAGTCCATGTGGGTGGCACCATTCCCTAGGCAGGTGTACCTGAACTATGCAAGGAAGCCAGCTGAGTAGGAGCCTATGAACAAGTCAACAGGAAGCATCCTCCATGGTTTCTGCTCTACTGCCATGGCTGTGAGTGCCTTCCCTGGTTAGCTATGAAGTCGCATGGAGCAGCAGGCAGGCCTTCTGAGTTCCCACCTTGAGTTCTTACCCTGATACCCTTCAGTGATGGACTGTGACCTGGAAATACAAGCCAAATAAACCAGTTCCTTCCTCAAGTTGCTTTTAGTCAGAGTTCCATCACAGCCGAAGAAGGGCAGAGGAGGAAGTGCATCAAGGCTCTAGTTTCTGAGCTCCTTCCAGCAGGAGCCAAGCCCGCTCTGCCCCCTCTCCCGATACCCACCCTCTTCTTGCAAATGGCACATCCCTGGGAAATCTACAATTCAAGAAACCTCAGCCACCCGGGATAAATGCGTGTCATGTGGAACCGAGCTTGACTCCTGGGGAAACAAACAACTTTGCTTTGATCAAAGTACAGTCGCAGGGCCCAGCACTTTTAGATGAAATAATTAGTATTACCACAATGACAGGAGATTTATCCCAGCCTCTCCACATGCTAATGAAATCTTTACACACTGCATTAATTGTGCTCAGCAAGTAGGCAAACCTTAACAGTGCTGCCCCGAGGGACTTGAAAACAACACCAAACAGAAGCTGAGATCAAAGGCAGATATGCACTTTAGCCATTAAGCACCCCAGAGTGATCCAGAACCTTCTAAGGCTCTCAAAGTACTCAAACCACAGGCCTCTTCCTTCATTTCAACAGATGGCCCTGTCCTTCTCCGTGACTGCTCTGCCATCAGAGTCTTTTCATCCTCCTAAGAAATAGTCATGGGCCCAGAGAGAAGGCTCAGTGGCTAAAGGCATTCAGCATCAAGTCTCACAACCTGAGTTTGGCCCCCTGGTACCCGCATGGCGGAAGGAGAAAGATGACTCCTAAAGTTGTCCTCTGAACTCCATGCATGTACCGTGACATAAGTGAACCGTAATTTTCAAAATGTATTCGTTAAAAGTATCCAATTCTCAGCTAAGTAGGTGGTTCATTGCAGAAAGTATACACCATACACACGCGAGGACCTGTCTGTTTGCTTTTACTTCTCCACGCAGTCGGGAATCCATTCTTACTCCATCTTTGTATCAATCAGCCATGCTGCGTAAGAAACTATCAAAAGTTTAGTTTATGGGGCTGGAGAGATGGCTCAGAGGTTAAAAGCACTGATTGCTCTTCCAGAGGACCCAGGTTCAATTCCCAGCACCCACACAGCAACTCACAACTGTCTGTGACTCCCAGGGGATTTGACACCCTTACACAGACATACTTGCAGGCAAAAGACCAATCAATGGCCATAATATGAAAATAAGTGAATCATCCTTTAAGCTTAGTTTCTACAAATGTACTTTATTACTTTCCAGTTTCTGTAAGTTGGGAGTCTAGATCTGACATAGCCACAGGTTTCTCTCCTTTGGGTCTCTTCCACGGCTCCACACAAGTTGCTCGGGTTTGAAGTCTTTGAAAGTAAGTAGCGGAGGATTCCCTTTCAAGAGCACTGGGCTGCTGGCAGGATTCAGTTCCTTGCAGCTTGTTGAACTGAGGGCTTTTGCTAGCTCTTTTCCTGAGTCCACTTCCAAGGCCCTGCCACACGTGTCTCTACCACCCAGCCACCCGCATGGAAGGCAGCAACTCAAGACGTCAACAGAGCGTGCTTCCCCTGCTGGGCCATCTGAACCCCCAGAGCTGTTCTTGAATTGGGATGCGAAGAATTTGAGGGTCGAGGAGACACAGAGAAGTGGGGCCACCTGCTGAAACAGACAAATCTCTTCAGGGGAGAGTTCCGTGAAAGCCGCAAAAGAATCTGTACACACCTGCTCCCATGTAGTCGCCACATTTCCTAAACCCACACCCACACATCTGTGACATGACGGCTGCTTTTGGCTGCGCGAGAGCACAGTGAACCTGCCCACAGGTGTAAGGTCCCTGTCTACCCCAGAAGCTAGCTGACTTACAGTGGCCAACAAAACGGGCTAACGGGACAATGAATGAACTATGGGAGGCTGTGACTGGATTGTGGGGAGCATCCTTCCTTGAAGGTTCAGTTAACTGAACATTGAGGGCGATGTGCCCTGAGGGCAGTCGGGGAGGCAGCTGTGACAAGATGGGTGAAGGCGGTGCTAGTTTTTATAGAGTCTGGTGCCCAGTGGGAAGGGTAGCAACTAAGTAAGTCATAGCATCAGGATCCGTTCCATGCCAATTCCTGTTAGCCGAGGAGGGGTATGAGAGAGGCAGCTAAAACTGTCTGTAGCAACAGGAAAGGCTTGCTGGAGGAGGTGGTGTTCATGGTGAAGCCAGCAGGACAGGGGACAATGGGAGGCTTAAGCTCTCCTCTGCTACCCCAGCTCACCCTCCTCACCTAGCTGCCATTGGCCTGCCTTGCCTTCACAGATAGCAAAACTCTACCATGAGATTTACGGCAGATATAAAAGGCTGTCCTCATTTCATTTCTGTTACCCTGACATGAAGCAACTTTGGGCTGATTTGACTTACAATTCCAGGTCACAGTCTGTCACTGAGGGGAAGTCGAGGCAGGAACTCAAGCATCAGAGAGGAGGGAGCACCCCCTTGTTTGCTCTAACTCACTTTCTACAGTTTTACAATGTTCAGGACCCCATGCCTAGGGCATGGTACCACCCACAGTGGGCTGGGCCTTCCTGCATCAATTAAAAACCAAGAGAAGTCCCCGACATCCATGCCCATAAGCCAATCTGATCTACAAAACTCCCCGCTAAGGCTCTCTTCCCAGGTGATGCTGAGTTGTGTCAAGTGGCAACTGGCCAGCATACCCGCCATTGCGGCTACGCGGCGCTCAGCTCTGTTCATCAGCAAAAATGACACGAAAACGAAGAATACGGTGGTCATTAGGGGAGATAATGCATTCCAAACCCCACACAGCTGGCAGAGTGTGCCCCAGTTGTCGGTTGCTCTTCGGCATCTGGCTACCTCATCGGAATCCAGGCATCTTGAAGCGTTTGTGTGTTCCCACACCAGGCTTCCCAGCAGGTTTCATAGACTGTGTCATGCGATTGGTCAGATAGAGTTTGTGTGTTCCAGGCTTCCCAGCAATTTTCACAGCATGTGTCACATGATTGGTGAGATAAAGTCCTGTGCTGATTGCTAGCGGGGTATTTTTTTACAATGATATGTGCTTGGGCCAGTGATGCAATTCGGCGGCAGACTACCTGCTTAACATGCACCAGGCCCCCCACTCCAGATCAGTAAGAAAAGAATAATTATGTAGTACCTCTCACTGTATGTGTCTGTGTTTCCTCTCTCTGTGTCTGTGTCTGTCTGTGACTCTGTCCTTCTGCCCCCCCTCTCTCTCGTGTGTGTGTGTGTGTGTGTGTGTGTGTGTGTGTGTGTGTGTGCCCACCCATCCTTATGGCTGGAGACCAGAGGCTCACATCCTCTTACATCCTCCACCTTATCTACTTTGTCTTGTTTAGAGACAGAGTCTCTACACAGCCTTGACTGTCCTGGAACTCACTGTGTTGACTAGACCAGTCTTGAACTCACAGAGATCCACCTGCCTCTGCCTCCCGGGTGCTGGGATTAAAGGCGTGCGCTATCACACCTGGCTCTACCTTGTCTTTTGAGACAGTCTCTCACTGAAGCTGGAGCTCATGGACTCATGGAGCCTCGGGATAATCCTGTCTCCATTTCCCCATCTTTGAGAAAACAGACACATGTCACAGTGCCAGGTGTCTCCCATAATAAGGTTTGTTTCCATGGTGCTGGGTGTGGCCTATGGTAGGGCTCTAACTCTTAGACACACCCCAGCCCTCTGTGTTCAGCATCATTACATGAGTTCTAGGGGCCAAGCCCAGGTCCTTCTGCTTGTGCAGCAAGCCCCGCACCTGTCGAGCAGTCCCTTCAGACCTCTGTGCTTTATCCAACTATAAGCCCCGACGGGTTTTAGCACAATTCGGAAAACCCAACATGAAAACTGTAGTCACTCTGCTTCCTGTGATCACAATCACTTTGTTAAAGATATATTTTATTTTTAAATTATGTTTGTGCATTGAAATTTTTTAAATATGTGTGCCTATGTGTGTATATGAGCACATGAATGCAGGTACCGGCAGAGGCCAGAAGAGGGTGCCATGTTCTCTGGATCAGGGTCTATTTGGTCTCTCTACATAGGTCTGACTTTCCTGGAACTCACTATGTAGACCAGGCTGGCCTTGAACTTATAGAGGTCTTCCTGCCTCTGTCCCTCAAGGGCTGGAATTAAATAAAGACATGCACCACAATGTCCCATTTCCAACTCTCTACACATTTTAACTGGGAGTTCTATTCTGTACATCCATGTCCTGCAGGGTGACATTCTGGTCAATGAAACACAGCTCACACTACAATGGTTTCCTAAGATTACTTGGATCTGCTAAGCATGGTGGCATATGCCCATAATTGCAGTATGAAGGGGACTTGGGCAGGAGGATTGAAAATTTGAGGCCAACCTGGGCTACAATGAGACCTTGTCTTAAATTCTATGGCAACTACCAATTATTATGAATGGATGAATGAATGAAAGAAAGAATGAATGAATGAAGATGATAGACTCAAGAAAATCCTGCAAGCCAGTGGCACTGTTGCTGTCTTGACCCTGGGACATAATGCACTTTCATATCTGTGGTAACACTGGTGTACAGTATTTAGTCAATTAACAGCTGGTTAAGGATGGATTGTTGAAGGACTTAGTTTAATGGGCAAAATATTTTCTTCTCATGTTGGAGACTGGTGAGGGAAGATGCCCAACATGGGCGTCTGGTGTCACAAGACCCCACCTACATGCTCACTCATGGTGCCTGGTGCATGGCAAACACGTGCTGTGATCTAAACTACATCTTCGGTCTAGGGAAAGGTCATGTGGACAGCACTCTATCAGCAGAGCCTGTGTGTGGGAGAGCAGAGTGCTTAACAGTTAGCTACAGCGCCTAACACTTGACCATGATAGGAAATGCCCATTGCTGGTGCTGAGTTCACCATGCGGCTTGTTCCATGGCGATCTGAACACCGCTGTTCTCATTCAAACAAAGTGTTCTCTGCAGAGCCACATGGAGCCATGGACTTACAGCCCCAAGTATACACATGCACAATAAGACATGATGTGGTGACCAACCCCCTAATGAAGCATCTTTCAGAACACGCCCCCATCTTTAAGTGGGGGTAACTATATTAGCCCTGGGTTCTGGGTGTCAAAGGCTTCAGGTTCCCTGCCGAATCATCACAGAAATATGATCAGTTTTCCTCCCAAGTCAAAGGAGCAATGTTTCTGGAATATTCTCCTACTCGTGGATTCTTTTACAGGGGCTGGGGATGGGTGACCATCAGTTAAGAAAGTGCCTGCTTTGACAGAGTGAGGACCAGAGTGAGGTCCCCCATACCCACATAACAGCTGGCTACAGGAAAATACTTCAGGATCCCAGAGCCAAAGAGGCAGAAGACAGGTCCTGGGGCTCACTGGTGGCCAGCCTAGCCATCTGGTGAGCTCCAGGTTCAGGGGGAGTCCCTGTCTGAGGTGGAGGGTGACTGAGCCTCCACACGCCGAGAGACTGGTTCCAACAAGGTTTCCACAAAGCTTTAAACAGACTGTCCTGGCCTGGAAGTCTGGATACTGCTCCCTGTCTCTCATCTATAATCTCCCTCTTCTTTCTCTGACCCAAGAGCATCTCGGGTAACCATGTGTGTGTGCCTTCCTGGGTATGTGTAGACTTGGAAATGTGGCATCAGGATGGCTTTACTTAGAGGCATTTTAAATGGAAACAGCCCTCAGATCCCGACTTTAGAACAAAACAACCCCAAATAGAAGGTTCTGGAGAGAAAGGAAATGATGACCATGTTGTAGGAAATGTGAGTGCCTCCATCCGTGTCCCCACTGAGGGAGCCCAGCTTCCCAGTTGGATGAGACCTCTGGCCCCTTTCCTAGGACAGCATGAACTTTGTACATTGCAGGGAGAAGCACACAGGTGTCTGTTTTCCTCTCAGCCTGGAAGTAGCATCAAGTGACAATGATCGGCCCCATGTGTGTCAGGAATTGGACACCCTGTGCCAGAAGCTGAGGACATTCATTCTGCTTGTGTTCAAGCTTACTTCTGGTTTATTTTAAAAGGAAAAACCGTGTTTCTCAGGTTCAATCTGAGGACTTCTAGAATATAGACAGGTGAGGTGGAACACTAAAGCATTCTAGAGTGTTCCAACTGACTATGCGTGACAATCTCCTGGGGATCTTGTCAACAATGCCATGCTAATGCAGAGGGTCTGGGCAGACCCTGTGATGGTTGATAATGGCAGATGGTTGGTACTGTCAACTTGATAAGATCTAGGATCACCTAGGAGACAGTACGCCTATGAGGAATGGTCTAGGTTGGATTACCTGAAGTGGGAAGAGCTGCCCCGAATGTGGGCAGCACAATCCCATGGGCTGGAGTTGGGGTGAATAGAAATGAGAAAGTGAGCTGAGCAACCATATTCATCTCCCTCTGCTCCCTTCCTTTCTATGGATGCCATGGTAGCTACAAGTACCACCACCATGACCAACTGTCCTCACTTTCTGAACTAAACTATGGCGTTCACTGCCATGAGAAAAGTCACTGGTGGAGACCCTGCGATTCTGCATTTTTTTTCTGGCTGGGAGAGACAGCTCTAGCTGCCAACCTGAAGACACCCCACCACCAAGCGGCATCCCAGCTCTGAGAACACACAGCAAGGTCCTACGCACTCCAGGAATGAAAGGCTGAAGGCAGCAGCAGATCCCATATGGATGTCTTCTTTAAGAACATTAACTCTAGGCCAAGCTTGATGGCACACACTCCTAAGTTCACAAAACTCAAGGAAGCAGGAGGATCAGGCATTCAAGATCATCCTTGGCTACATAGTTAGAGGTTAGCCTGGGCTACATGAGACATGATCATATGTTTCACAAAAAGGTCTCCAAAGGGGCTAACAAGCATGTAAGAGGTGATTGGCTTTGATAGTGTGTAAACAGAGTTTCCTGTCCTGACTGCCTGTTCCCAAAAATACCCAGCAGCTGCTTCCCAAATTACCATACAGAGGTTTATTTTAATTATAAGTGCTTGGCCAATAGCTCAGGCTTATTAGTAGCTAACTCTTACACTTATATTAACTCATAATTCTTATCTATATTTAGTCACATGCTTTGGTACCTTTTCTCAGTACAGTGTTCTCATCTTGCTTCTCTACATTTTCCAGAGACTGACTCACTGACTACACCCTTCTCCTTCCTGTCATTCTTAATTTGGTTACCCCACCGATATTTCCTGCCTGGTTACTGGCTAATCAGCATTTTATTAAATCAATTCGAGTGACAAATCTTTACAGTATACAAGAGGATTATTCCACAGCAGTAGTGACCTCAGAAACCCTAGTAAAAAACCTGAGATACTATTGGTTACCAGAAAAACTCAAGTTTGAAGAACAGAGGATGCCAAGGTAGACAAGAATGAGGAACAATGCCAGCACATAAACTCTTATACATTGATGTAGGGTCATACATAGATACAAATACTGAAAACAGTTGACTCTCTCTGTGGATCCTTTATCTCAGCCACTTCATTCCTGGGAAGGTGCCTAGCCGACATAGAATAAAACATTCCTGATGACCCCATTCACAGTCATTCCAAACTGATTATAACTCAAATAATCACCAAGAAGATAACAGGCCAATAAGCCAAGATGGATTTGCAGGGCGGAATGGCCATTTGGCAAGAACCAACTGGCTTCACGTGCAACAGAAACGAAACTCTCCCTCTGACTTCCCAGTGGAGGAGTCCCAGACGGTGGCAGTGTTTGAAGGAAAGTGCCCCAGAATCAAACCACACTGCACGCAGACCAGTCTGCAAGGATGATCAGCTGATCAGAACTTTGGTGATTTCGGGGAGGTTGGAATGTTGTGGGTCCAGACCCTGAGTACAGTTGATCTTGGGCTATCATGGTCTCATTAATGCCATTCCTTGATGACCCGGGTCTGACCATCAGGTGAAACCTTTAGGCACACATTGATTTAACAGATGCTTCCTTAGCCTTCACTAACCATGAGGCTAAGGGTAGGTCAGCATCTGAGGTCTGCAGCAGAGACCCCCCACTTTCAGTGTAACGTACCTACCTGATGACTCCACCAAATGTTTCTTAGTGTTTTGACTTACATTTTTGTTGTTCTGTTGCTGTGAAGCTGTTACCACGAAGCATGGGATTGTGGGATCTGGGATGGCCTGGGTCTGTGACTGTATCACTTGTATTTGGCTCCAGAATAAATTCTCCTGTCCTTTCTGAGGTGAGAATTGCATTTTGTGTCGACAAGTAAAAGCCAATTAGGAATATACTTGGTTTCTGCTAAATGCAGAAGTCAATACTCCTTAGTGTTTATTATGAGTTCCAAGAGGGGTGCCTTCTGGGGATGGGGAGATGGATAGGAGTTAGGAGTGGGGAGATGGATAGGAGTTAGGAGTGGGGAGATGGATAGGAGTTAGGAGTGGGGAGATGGATA
>JAQHUG010000089.1:142460-202111 GCA_028555095.1 Dicrostonyx torquatus | reverse complement strand
TAGGGGTGGGGAGATGGTTGTGAGTTAGGAGTGGGGAGATGGATAAGAGTTAGGAGTGGGGAGATGGATAGGAGTTAGGAGTGGGGAGATGGATAAGAGTTAGGAATGGGGAGATGGATAGGAGTTAGGGGTGGGGAGATGGTTGTGAGTTAGATGCAGGGAGATGGGTACATGTTAGGAGGGGGAAGATGGATGGGAGTTGGGGGGAGATTGATGAAAAATAGGTGTGGGGGGACGAGCAGGTTGGGTGAGGCAGCCAATGTTCTCATTTTCTGTTCTGGAAGGATGTTCCCTTGGTGAGGTCACTGAGGCATTCACTGCGTTTTGTGTGTGTGTGTGTGGTTTCTCTAAATCCACTTTCATTCATAAGAGAGATTTGTTAAACATTAGGAGGCCCCACTGTAGCTGCCGCCCCTAACGTGCGTGATGCTCTTCAAGAACCTCAGGGGCTGTTTGCCTTTGGATTGGCAGGATGTTAGCTCTGAGACTCCACCATCAGACCTCCCTGCTCGGCCCAGCAGCCCGGATGCCTCCATTTGGCCTCAAGCCAGCTTCCTCCACTCTTTTGTGCAGTTCAGGTGGGAGTGTTTTCCCAGCATGCTCCAGGCCCCTTTGGTGGGAGGCCTGAGTTTTGTTTCTTCATCATCGCCCCTCCCTCTGGAAGAAAGAGAAAGCGAAGACATTAAACTGGTGCAGGCAGATGCTGAGTCAAGCAGCTGGGTAAATAGAGCCAAAATAGAGCCGGTGGGGGCAGGGTGGGGGTGTTTTCACCCACAGTTTACACTCACTGGAGAAGGCGACTGAAAGCCAGGTGTGATGGAGTCTTCCCTCCCAACATACACCAATCACATCCTTCAGCACCCACAGTTTTGGGGTAATTTTCACTGTTTTGGGGAATTGTATACTTGACATTGTCCTTTCTATTTTAATTTCTCTGGGATTTCTTTAGAAAGCCGACTTTACTCCCCACCTTTGGAACGGCAAGTATCGTACTGTCTATTAGGAAACACCCGCTTGGTTTTCATGCAAGGAGTAGAAGTGGGGACGGGGGCTAATAATTAGTCATGAAGTATGGGAGATACAAATATGATCTATTATCAAACACCACAGTTAATGACCTTGAAATCACCAGAAGCCAACACTGTGTGGATCTGAGAGATCCAAGTTCAAGTTTGGGCTGACACGCTTGTAGGTGCAAGCTGTTGAAACCAGCTCTGAAATAGGGCTGAGGGTTCAATTCAGTGGGCAGAGTCCTTGCCTGGCACCCATCCCCAGCCCTGTATAACGGGGCGCAGTGGTGTGTATCCACCTGTCACTCCAGCACTTGGGAAGCTCAAGGTCAGCCTTGGCTACATAGGAAGTTCTAGGCCAGCCTGGGCTATCTGAGGCTCTATCTCAAAATAAAATTAGTAGTTAATTAAATTACATTTGCATAAAATAATACCCCTCTCCACATCTCCAAGGAGCCTGTGAACATGAAGTGCTTAGCGGGAGTGAGGCATGGGAAACCTTAAATACATGCTCTTGAAGCTTTCTTCTATAGACAGTTTCTCAGATACAATAGCTGACTGTTACGAAGGATGGTAAGAGATGACAGGCTTTCTTTCCTGCCTGTAGTTCATCTCCACACTCAGAAGTAGAGAGCCGTCCTGTGGTTTTTTGTCTTCGTCACGCTCATGTATTCGGTGAGTCAAAGATCTGTTGGCGTCCAGAAAAGTTGGCCGATGTCTGTTCCACTAGAGTCGGTGGAACACCTCCCACTCGGGGGACAGAGAATGTACTTCCGGCCAGGATGGCTGGAAGCTGGCTCAGCAGGCCCTGCTGGTGGCCCAGCTGTGCAGGGGCTGTGCCAAGACGGGAGGCCTTTCTCCCGGGAAGCTCAGGGTGACCAATGCTTCATTTGCCCTTTATTGCCTAAGCCCGAAATGGCATGTTATCATTTTTGTAGCACTCAGCCAGAGTGGCTAATGTCCACACAGATTCATGTGAAAGATTCAGAAACTCCCTTTCCCTAAGAGAAAGTTTGTGTCATGTGTGTGTGTGAGTGTGTGTGATTGTGTGTGCACAAGCATGCATGTGAACACATGTGGGTGAGCTGATGTGTCCAGGTTCATGTGCCAGCCAACGGCCATTGTGTTGCTCTGTGCTGGGTCCCAAGCTGACATTTCTTTTGCTGTCATTCAAGTTTTTCACAGTGTTGCAGCAGGACTGTAGATACTGCTCTGTGTGGTGTCTGCAAAGAGTTCTGGTTTATATCCCCAGAACTCATGGGAAGGAGGGAAAGGAGAGAGAGAGATGGAGGGAAGGAGGGAGAAAGAGAGGAGTGGGGGAGAGAGGACGGAGGGAAGGAGAAAGGGAGGAAGGAAGGGAAGAAGGAAGGAAGAACAGGGGTGGCAGCTTGGAATCCCAGCAGTGGAGGCTGAGACAGACAGATCTTTGGGGCTCGTGACCGCTGTCTTTGCCTAATCAGCAAGTTCCAGGCTGGCTGGAAACCTCGTGTCAGCTGGCAGTGGTGGTGCGTGCTTTTAATCCAAGCGCTATAGAGAAACCCTGTCTTGAAAACCAAAAAGTAAAAAGAAAGGAAGAAAAGAAAAAAAAAAGAAAGAAACCTTGTCTCAAAAAATAAGGTGAACGGCAGCTGAGACTGTCCTCTGGCCTATACTCACACACACACACACACACACACGTGTGCGCACACACACAGTGAGGGAGAGGGGAAGGGAGGATCCTAGCAGAGAGATTCAAATGGCTGGTGAGAAAGTTTATCTCAAAAAATAAGATGAATGGCAAGTTTAGAGTGTCCTCTGGCCTAGACACACACACACACACACACACACACACACACACACACACACACTTGTTGATTCAGAGGCCATGGAGAAAAGGTAGGGAGAAAATCAGGAAGAAACAGTAGGCAATAAGAGGTAAATTGATAGATGATAGATAGAGAGATGACAGACACATAGAGAAAACATGTATGCCAAGCCTGGATTGGATGAAGATGAAAGCAGCCTCCTGAGGCGTGTGCCTCTGTTCAGTCCCTCTGCAAAGAAGAGACTCATTAAGAGATGCAAGAACACAAATGCCCCAAGATATCACCAGAGAACGCTGGCCTCGTGTAGACAAGCTGCTGAACTTCCAACAGTTGCAAATATTTGCACAGCAGACTACCGTGCTCTGGCCAGCCTCTCTTTATCTGTGTGATAAACACAGCTGGCCTGAAGGGAAGGGATGAGGTCTTGGTACGGAGAGGGTACTCAGAGGCGTCTTTCCTCCTCCAAAGCCCACTTTACACAATACAGATAAATATGTGCACATGGCAAAGGACCATGTAGAGTTCCCTCTGAGTGACCCTGACAGCTTCCTTTCAATTTGACTCGAGTAACTGACTGACTCTCAAGGAGATGGCTCTTGGGACACAAGAAAGAATTCACAGGGGAAAGGTCTGTGGCAGTCTTAGGGTGCTGGAGGGGAGCTGGGAACAAAGGGTAGCCGTCCTTAGGGGGCGCCATGGCGAGCATGAGAGGGAGCACTATGTCATAAGCTGGGAACACATAACCAGAGCGTAGACGAATGTGTGTGAGTGCATCCATCAGCCGTCGGTAGAGGCTCTAGACCCTCGAGTGAAAGCATGAGCAGAGTGGAACTTAGAGATCAGTGACTGTCATCTAAATTAACTACACACACATGCACACACATATGCGCATGCACACACACACAGAAGTTAAAAGGTATATTTCAGATCTATATATGAAAGTGAATACTTTCAGATGAGTAGGAGAGAGGTCAGAATAGAGATGGTAAAGGAGGTTACCCAGCTATGCACATGTGCAATATGCATGATACACACAATGTACTATATAATGTACACACAATAGGATACACACAAACCTTCAACACAATAATCTAATCAAATGTATGCAATACTACACAAACAACACACAGTATTCATACCAGGCACACACTGAAGTGTGTACAATACATGCAATGTACACACTGTGCCTTTGTCATATACAGTACATACTATGGAATCTATCACATGCACAATGGATGGCCTAACACACAGCACACACAGGACCCTGTATCTCCGTGCAGTGATGTGACCTGAGACAGGTGCTTGCATGCAATAACGTGGTCATTTGTCGTCCCATGATGAGCGTGTTCACCTCTGGCTTGAGTCTGAGCCGAGAGGAAACCTACCCATGTCTCAGCATGTTGACCTCGTGGGAAAGGCCAGAGGCTGGTTGCTGTGCTCAGTGCGCTAGTTTCTGGTCCAAAGCTGGCTGAGCCGTGTCCAGGGTGAACAACCCCAGTTCTTTAAGGATACCATTTTCATCATCACTAATTGGGCTGAGCCACGTGTGACAAGCCTGTGGTTTCGCCTTTCAGGCCTGGGGAGCCTCATTTCCTCCCTCCAGTCCTGGGGATTGACTTCTCAGCAGGTGCCCATCCTAGGGTGAGCAAGGGAGATCACTTTTCGGATATAACTTGGAAATGATGGATGGATTTTCCGTCTTCCCAGAGGAGAGGTCTTTTCTCAGCCACCAACCATCAGTCACCAGCCACACTTTCTGAGTGGCACCAACCGCCTTCATTACTGGGTGAAAAGAAGTCCTCACCACGTCTAGAGCTGGCCAAAGCTAGTGCTTTGGAGCACTGTCAGAAGTTGTGGATGGTTACGGAATCATTGCCAATGAATAAATAAATAAATAAATAAATGGGACTATTTCATGAAATACTTACGGACATACACACACACCCTCTTGAATCCTGTTCTAAATGGTTCCAGGACATTTTTTTCTCATGAGGTATTTGCAATTCTACCACTACAAAAAATAATGATAATTTCATCAAGTTGGGACCCACTATACACAAAGTCCTGAGTCAGATGATTGATAGATAGATGATAGATAGATATATGATCGATAGATAGATAGATGATAGATAGATAGATAGATAGATAGATAGATAGATAGATAGATAGATAGATGATCGATAGATAGATAGATAGATGATAGATAGATAGATAGATAGATAGATAGATAGATAGATAGATGAATCATGGATAGATGACAAATTTCAAAGACCTTGCCAATTCCAGCCCCACTGGAAGAAGCTCTTACTTCTTTTGTAACAGCAGGATTGAGAATTGCACTCACACATCCATCACTGGCCCCTGGGCCCTTGCATGTGCCAGACACTCTTGTAGGCCCCTTGGTGAGGAGCTGCAAACATGCGTGACAAAGAATGAATGTTCTTTGGAATTCCCCATCTAGCATTACTTAAATGTAGGTGCCTCAGAACCCAAGAGTGAGGCCATGCTTCCATGTTACTATTTCATAGGTAGGAGTGACAAGGCGGGAGCGGCGGGAGGGAGACTGATGGGCCACCTCAGATCGCAGAACTGTGAGAAGCCAGCGCCAAGCCATTAGGATAGGCAAGCAGCACCGGAGGCTCACACATCTCCTCCAAGAGGTGCCCAGAAACAGCACTCCCATTTTCAACCTGCAAGCTGTAGACTCTGTTGTCCGACGTGTCTCATCCTGTGACATCAGAAGGAAAGACTCGGGGCCAGAAGGAAGAGGGTCACTGAGTGATTCTGGGGGACGGAAGCCTGTGCAATTCATCTCCATGACCCTGCCTAGAGCCAGGCGCTGCGGGGAAGCTTCAATCAAAGACAGCTGAGGCCAGGAGATGAGAAGCAAGGCCGAGGTCTCTGGACCAATTAGTAACCTATTGAGTTCAGTCCCCAAATATGCCTAGGAATGACTGTACTCTTGCCACAGACACACAGCTATGGGAACAAATGGTAGGAGATGATGTCCCACACGTCGGCAGACTCGCTGGGCTTCGCCATGATCTTAGGAGCTGAGCAGCGCTGGAGACCCGTCTCCACGCCCAGAGGAGAACAAGGCTGTGAGTCTGAGGCTGGTTGCCCGGGTTACACAGACAGAGAGTGATGGATGAGTTGAGACTCAAACTCAGCCCTCCGACTCCAGGGCCCTTTCCTTGGTAGCCAAAAGTTCTGAATTCTTGCCCTATCCTATTTCAGGAAAAGACAGCTGGACGGGGGAAGAACAGCTGCCCTCTGCCTCATAAAAGATGAGGTTCTCACCCCCCACTGCTATGAAAGGAAGGGAACGAATCCTTTGGTTCTAATGGGAAATGAAATTTAGCTAAGATAGTGGAGGGTGAGGGAGAAGCATTTTCTCAATCCCATCCTGGAAGGGGTTTAACCCATTCCACCACTCATTTCCAGCTACTGTTAACCCATTCAGGCACCGAGGCACACATCTCTCTGTGTCTCAGTTTCCTAATTTGTAAAATGGAAACTATCATGGTACCTGCCTCGAAGGACAACTGTGCTTATTTATTTGCTTACAATCGAACACTGTGAGTGACTAAAATTGAGTATTATAAAGGGTTACCATTTTAAACTACTTTTATGAACTGTCAGTGGTTGGGTGGGGTCTCTCTAGGCAGGCATTTATTTCATCACTGATTAGGTGGGGGTCTCTCTAGGCTGACTACCTATATCATCACTGGTCAATTAGGGTCTCTCCAGGCAGGCTATCTCATCAGCTCACATTCTACTTCCTTTTCAAAAACCCTCAGTAGCTACATACAAGATCCTACAAAACAGGCTTCCTTCACACCCTTCATCCTCTTCTCTCACCAAGGATGTCCATCTCTGAGAAAATCCCATCACCAGACAAGGACATCCACCAGTCAAGAAGGTAAGTTGGTCCGTTAGGGCTCATCCTGTCATTTAAGGCAGTCAGGTGGGCTTTCTCTTCTCATCATAGCTGGCTGGGCTGCCACTTGTATTGAGATAGATTCTGGGGCCATCTTTAGGCTCAGGAGGCCTGATTAATCGTGGATGGTCTGCCAGGGACAACAGATAGGGCATAGAAACATCTGTTTGCTATTCCTGGTTGGGGGGGGGGTTGTCCTTGTCCATTTCTCCCTCTTCTGTCAAGTTGGACCACATTTTCCCATCACTACATTCAGATTGTGTTGATGCTCTGTTTCCTAGCCCATTGGTACCTTTATGTACTCAATGGTGGTTATACAATATCCTCAGAGGCAAGAAGGTGAGGCTGTGTGGTTTCTGCCGGCTGATAGTGCTGGTGTTTACTGTTAGGGAGATGGCCATGAGAGGATGACAATGGCGATACTAACGATGCTGGTGGTATCAGCATAGTTGTGACTGGCAGTTTCAGAAGTCCTGATGGCAGTGGTGGTTATGATAAGAGACTAATGATGCTGGGAGAGTGGTGGTGTAGTAATGGTGGTGGTGGTAACAGTGGCAACTGTAGTGAGGGTGGTGATGATGGTGATCCTGGTAGTGATGGTGATGATGTTGGTGGTGGTGAAAATAGATGTGGTGATGATGGTGGTGGTAGCTGTGGTGATGATGGTGATGATGGAGGTGATGGTCTAGTTATGGTGGTGGTGATGACAGTGGTAGTGGAGATGATGGTGGCAGTGGAAACAGACAATGGAGGTGGTGGTGCTAGTTATAGTGATGGTGGTGGTGGGAATAGATCATGGAGGTGATGATTCTGGTGGTGATAACAGCGTTGTTGTTGGTGATGGGCTCCTGGTAGTGATGGTGGAGGTAGAGATGATGGAGAGATTTGGTAACAGTGGTTTTCCCTCCTCTTCCCACATATGGGCTGTCCTGTCATACTTCATTCGGAGAGTGAATACCATAGATCTAAGACATCATCTTCCAACTCTTGAACATATGTTGACTTTCCAATACCTTTCACACGTACCCAGATTTTCAGACATTGGTTACATTACCAAAGAAAGAGGTACAGGGCTACAATGTACCCAGATCCATTGTTATGCCTGAAATCAATGTGCCTACTTTTCCTGTTTTACAAATAAGCGAACAGTGGCTCAGGGACTAAAGCAACTCCGGACACAATGGGAGACTGGCATGTCTGACTCAGTGCTCCCATCTGCCCCCCTCAGCACACAGGACTGCCCGCTTCACACCCTGAAGGTCAGGAAACAGCCACTTCTCAGGTCTCCATGTGAACACTTCCTACTGGTTCCAACACCCTTGGGCGTCATTCTCATCCTAGCACAGACGCCTTCTGTGATGCCCTCTGCCATCCTCCTGGCTCTGCTCCAGGGCTTTGTCAGTGCCCCTGTTCCCTGTGGGATGAAGGCCCGTGGGAGCACACTGGGCCTGCTCTCAAATGCACGATCTCCTCTCTGTGTCACCTCAGCTTCCTCTTGCTTTCCTCACTTCCCCACCATGCCATCATTTCCTCCAGACACCCATGAGGGAACAGAAACCATACAGCTTTGTGATGTGCTTCCTTTCATTTGATCCTGAGAACCCTGGAAGACCTGGCTCGTGGTTTTTCAGATTTGAAAATGAGATGGTCTGGAGGTCAGGGGAGGAATCAATTTGGCACCTCAGTGCCACGTGGCTTCTTCCTCTTGCCTCCAGGTAAAGGCCAGCAGAGCTGGACTCTCCTGACATTAGCTTGGCTAACAGCTCAGCTTCCTTTCCTGCTGCCTTGCTAAGTAGGGATTATATAGTCACAGGGTGACATCTGTCATGAGGCCTAGTTCTTCTGTTCTTTCCACTCTGAAGAGCAGGATAAAGATGAGGTATATCCCCAGGGGGAGCTTGAAAAAGGATCAACCAATGGCAGCATCTAGGAGGAGAGACTGAGTGGACAGGCGCTGGGCGGGTGAAGGCAGATGGGTAGGCAGGTGAAAGCTTAGGTCCATGTCCATGCTAAGGAGCTCAGGCTGAGCCCTGAAATTGAGAGACACCAGTGGAGGTTTCTAATGGGTGTGGGAAGAGTGATGCAATCCCATTGACCTTCTCCTGTGTGAACCTGAACTGATAAATTATGTCCAAATACATAAGGAGGGAACATTCACCACTGTGTAGATTAAATTGGGATGCTAACATTCTTAGCATGCTCAGTAAATGTTCAAGGAATAAATGAGTTCATCAGTGGGGTTGGAGCAATGGCTCAGTGGTAGGGAACACTGGTTGCTCTTCCAGAGGACTTAGGTTCAATTCCCAGCACTCATGGAGGCTCTCAACCAGTTCCAGGGGATCTGATGACCTCTTCTGACTTCTGAGGGCACTGCTTACGTATGATGTTCAGAAAAAAAATACCCCCACACATATGTTTTCTGATGAGCTAATCAGACCACTCCTCTGTTTACTCGGACTACTTCCTCCCTGTCCCAGGCAGGCAGCTAGATAGTCTCTGCTTCCCTTGCAGCTAAGTGTAGTATGGGGCTGAGTTCTGGCCCCTATGATGTGGTGACAGTGGTGAACACAGCTCTAGACCTGGCCTATTAGAGGCACCCATGCGATTCTTTTAGCTGAAAGGATAAACCGAGGGCTCTACAGAAAGAAGGGAGGTAATGGGCAGACGTTGGGTCTCCAGTGTCCACATAAGGGACATGCGGGCAGTGAGAAACACCAGGTTGGCCTTTGGAGTGAGATGGGTGTGTGTCCATTGGATAGCTCTGTCACACTCTGGAGTTGAGTGTGCATTGGCCTCCTGAGTGCTCCCTGCCCACTGTTGTGCACAATGTGACCTCCAGGCCACATTGGCCCACTGATACTTTCTATCTTTGGGGAGGTGGGGTGTAGTGTTTGGGCCCAAATCTTTGACCTAGGCCATTGCTCTGTTACTAGTCTAATCCCCATGTCCAAGTTAGAATCTAAAGTGTCCCTCAAAGGTGACAACGCTGTAAGGCTCAGTCTCCAGCATGGCAATGTCAAGAGGTGCTGGAGGCTTTCAGAAGTGTGGTCTCATGGGAGCCCTTTAGGTCACTGGGTGAAGAAGGGTGATGCAGTTAAAAGGGGCAATGGGACATCAGCCCCTTCTTCCTTGTTTGCTTCTTGGCTATGACATAAACAGATGCTCTCCCCAGCACTCTCCCAGGCCCAGAAGGGATGGAGCCAATCAATCAAAATTGAAAGCTCTAAGACCACAAAACAGCATAGGCCTTTTCTCTCCATACATTGATAGCCTCAGGGACTTTGTCATAGGACAGAGATGGATAACCTACCCATGTGTCGCCTTCATGTAAATCACAGGACTGTCCCCGTCCCTCCCTTGATGACCCATCCTCTACCCCGTGGGTCTCATCTGAACTGGTCTCCCCTCAAAAGCCCTTCCTGCTCGCTTCCCCTTCATGGCTTCTGCAACACCTGTGCCCTGCCTCCACTGTCACCACCTCAAGGTGTTCTCTACTCCGTCATTTAGGTAAGAGCTGTAGCAAACCTTGTATCACCTCAGTAATTAAAAATCCAGAATCCTTTGGTCTAAATGGAAATAAAGTGAAGAATCTTTTTTTAAAAAAAAAAACAACTATGATTGATAAATTCTAGTTGACAGCTGTGACCAGGGGCAGGGCCTGATGCTGCTCTCTTAGTGATTAAGAGAAACAAGTGTCCAAAAAGGTTAGGTGAGGGAAGGAAGCGGGATAAAGTGCTATCAGTATCTGCGGGATAATGTGGTGTGCTTAGGAGAGGTGGCAGGAAGATCAGGCGCTCAGGACCAGCCTCTGCTACACAGTGAGTTCAAAACCAGCTGAGCTAGCAACATGAGAGTCTGTCTCAAAAATGATAGATAGATAGATAGATAGATAGATAGATAGATAGATAGATAGATAGATGCTAGGTGATGGATAGATAGATATGATAGATGATAGAACAATGATTGATAGATGGTAGGTAAACAGATGAAAGATGGATAGATGGCATATAGATTGACAACAAATGATAGGTAGATGGTGATAGACAATAGACAAATGACTGATTAAAGATGATAAATCAATAGACAACCATATTAGCACCATTCTAAAGTTGATACTCGGAGGAGTGGAAACAGAAAGGAGAGAAATTTTCACTGTGATCTAATTCTTCTCCCACATTCAGAAACTTTGCCCTGGAAGACCACTAAGGTATTGTTAGAATAGATGGTATCAGGACGGTGGAAGGTCACAGCCATTGTCCAGATGCCACTGAGCTTGGCCACCTACAGGCAGTGTGTCTTTGAGGGAATAGGTCCTGCCCCTTTATATCTTCATCTCTGTAATAAGGAAAATGAAAGTACTTAGCTGGTCAGACCATGAACAGGATCAAACCAGCTAATCTGTGGAAAGTATCTGGCTTGGGGCAACTGGCCCAAGTTAAGCTTAGGAGAGGGGTTATCCACACTGGGCAAATGTTCCACAATTCAGTTTCCATACTTGTCCAGCGGGTGCTCAGGATACATCCATGACACAATCCTGCGGAGGCCTCATTACCAGTCACACTCAGTATGAAGTGACAGCTGACGCTGTCACCTTGCTGATGCAGGTGAGGCGACCTGAGAGGTGAGAGGGCTCCTCCTGCCGGGCTCTTCATTCCTCCAAGAAGACAAAGTGCAGTGATCCAGACATAGGTGGGGCTGGCTTGGGAAGCCACTGTAACAGCCAGGGTCTTCCCAGTGCCCAGAATCCAGTATATCCAGATAGCTCAGAAGGCGAAGAGAGAAGGGGACAGGGTGGAGGGGGTGGAGGCAGTTGCACTGGCAAGCAGGAAGGGCCTAGAGTTCATGGATGCCACTCAAAAAATTACAGGAAAACAATTAGGGCCCCAAGGCCCCGGGCATGAATAAACACAATCTTTGTGACAACCTTGGTTGAGCAACCAGGGCAAACTCTGTGGGTGTCTATCTCCCTCCCTTTTGTTCCACTCATGAGAGTGCGGAGGGAGGTTTGCCTTTAGAGTCGTGAGACTCGGGGAAGACATGGAACTCCAGAGGTCACCCTCGGTATCTGTCTGCACAAGGCATATCCCGAGGGCCAGACCCTTCCAGCAGCTCAGCCACCAGGTACTGACAGTGGTCCGAACTACTGTCACCCTAGAGAGGAATGAGTTCAGGTTGGCTCTTGAAGCCTGGAGGAGTCAGAACTAAAGAGAGACAGGGTTGGGGAGAGAGGCATTTGAGGCCGGGGAGAGCTGGGATCCGTGAGGACAGGTAGCAGAAGCCCTAGTATGGAAGCCTGGGTTCTCATTTCCTGTCTGATACTCACCTGCTCTGGGACCTTGAGGTAGTCTCTTGCCCGCTCCAGATTTCGGCATATGAGTTTGAATAAAATGAGAGGGGGTACCAGATTGTGCCGAGGCCCCCTTCAAGGCTTATCATTCCAAGCTGAGAAAATTTGGGGCAAATTCCCAAACAGCCCCTGGCCCATTAAGCTGACATTTGGAGGGTTGATATGAACCTTCCAAAGGTATTTGTATTCGTTTATAATACAGCCATGTTTCAACAGACACTGTCTTTCAGGGGACACAGAGTGGAGGGTTGTCTCATCACGTTATTTCCTCAGGCTTCAGTGTAGAGATGAGACCTGAACCTCTGTGGTAAAGATGGGGAGGATGGATGGGAAGTTAGAGCTGGAGGATGGGGAGGAGGGCTGGAAGGTGACATGGTCAGAAGGTGGCATTGCATCCGTAAGCTCAAAGCAGCTGTGGTGACATGCATAAGATCAAGTCAGTGAAAATTCCAGCAGGATGGAGGGGCTCATGAAGCCCCACCGCAAGCTGAGAAACTATAGGCAGTTGGTGGATGCTGGGGGAGGAGAGTTGTTTTTTAGGGGGCTGGGGCCACTGATAGATTACCTGTGCTCTGGTGGGTAGTTCCACACCCTTACAACTTATGGAAACCACTGACTGGATTCAGTGGTTTGTAAAGAAGAAGAAGAAGAAGAAGAAGAAGAAGAGGAGGAGGAGGAGGAGGAGGAGAAGAAGGAGGAGGGGAGGGAGGAGGAGGGGGGAGGAGGAGGAGGAGAGAAGGGAGGAGGGAGGACTCCAATTTGTGTTGAGTTGACAAAACCTGACCTGCACACCAAAATAAAATTCAACGCATCAATTAAAAGAAACTCTTCACAGTGGAATGAAAGCACCGAGCTGAGGCCCAGAGTATAATCACTTCAGGGACTGCCCATCCACCCATTTGTCCCCAAACTTTCCAGCTACCTGTCATCTACACATGTAAGTGTGTGCATCTCATCCATCCAACGATACAGCCAGCCATCCACTCCTTCCTGTATCCTTGCGCTCATACAGAAACCTGCTCACAAATGAGTGTGAGGCTCACACTCATAATCCCAACACTTGGGAGGCTAAGCTAGGACATTTGCAAGTCCTAGGCCTGCCTGGGTGACAGAACGAGAGAGCCTGCATCAGAGCAACAGTAAGAAGCACATTATACACGCATGTGTGCTTGCCTTCTTCTCACATAAAACTATACACTGCGGATACACACAAACATCTACTCAATCAACCAGGCAATTTATCTATTCCCTACCTGCCCCACACACACGCTCACTCATGCACACACACAGGCGTGTGAACTTACACCATCTAAATAAGTAAATAAAGTAACAAATTTTAAAAGGGGAGTTATCAGAAGTCCTAAAAGACATCTAAAGATCCCATGTCTTAGCAGATATAGGGTATTACAAGTCATGGACCATTTCTCTTTTAAAATGATGGGGCCACTAATACCCTGTGGGAAATAAAATATTGGTTCACTCAAAGACATGCATAACCATCTTTGGCATCTGTGACTAGGTTGCATTGCCTTACAGGAAGTATGGACTTTGTGATGTGGTTAGGCTAAAGGCCCTCAAGTGGGGAGGGTATTGTAGAGCAGCCAAATGGGTCCAATGGCATCACAGATCCTTAAAAGAGGGAAGGACAGAACCTGGTGTGGGAGCGCATGCCTCTAATCCCAGCACTTGGAAGGCAGGTGGATCTCTGTGTGTTCATGTCAGGGTATGTAGAGAGAGCCTGTGTCAAAGGGGGCGGGGGTGCAATCAGACCCAGAGGAGCAGAGGGTTGCAGGGGCCATGTGCCAAGGAATATAGAAAGCTTCCTGGAAATGGATATTTTCCGCAGACTCCTCCAGAAGGGAAGGTTAGAATGTCACCTTTGGTCACAATTCTCTGGATGCAAATCCCAGCTTGGCCACTTCCTAGCTTTGCCCTTAGAAACATGTCACCTTGTTCCTTTGCCACTTTCTAGGTGTAGAGAGGCAAGGAAAAGAACCTGTTTCCCCGGGTCAGAGTGCTTGGAGCCAGACCCGCCACAGATCACAATCCCTGCCGGGGTTTCTTGTCTTAATGTGGGACTAAGGGCACCCCCAAGAAGGCAGAGAACACGACAGGAGTGATCCCAAAGGCAGCAGACACCATGCATCAGACTCGTCCTTGTTAAGGACGTGCACACAGGCTTTTGTGCTGTCATCAATAGCTGCAAGTGTTGCGGCCTTGGAGCCTCCTGCTTCGTGCCTCTCCACCCATCATGTGAGCATTCAGGAGACACAGCAAGCAGGTCTTGCTCTGCAGCTGAAAGACTCCAGCAACCACCCCAAACCCCAGCAAAGTGTGTGTACGCGCGCGCGCACACACACACACTCCCATGTGCATAATGCACACAGGCCAGGATCCTGCCATTGTGTGCCACAGCCTGAACCGTTCACATTGGAGCCAGCCCAGAAACCCTGAGCGATTGCTTCCCAGGTCCTATTTCTGGAGGTTTTGTTCGGACACGGTCGGATATTGTTGTTTTTCAGAGAGTCTATTTAAAAAACAGAATGCCGTGCCCGGTCAGGCGGGAAACAATGAAGATAAACGCATGTTCTTGACGACACTTTTTTCCAGATCAGAAAGGACAATGAACGCTATTGTGAGGAATCTGCTTTTTTTCATCCCTTTATTTATTAAAAACACAAAGCAATCTTGTAAGAGATCCTAAATATTTGAATCCCATCCCCGGCGACTTCTCCCTGGGCTCCTGCAGCTCTCGCCCCAGAGCTTTGAGACTCAGGCCTGACTCGGTGTTCCATTGTGCCTGTACCTTGTCTTTCCTGGGCCAAACAAAAGCTGGTTGTGCCTCTTAGGCCATGACAGACAGAGAGGGATCAGCGTTTACTTACTTGTGACAGGTGTTTTCAATGGTTCTGGCCTCAGAGTCTAACACAAAAAAGCAGTAACAATTGTTTTTACTCATTTTCTCATTCACACATTCAAAATGTTTTGAGGGCTAATTTGGGGGACAGGTTAGGTTCTAGGCATTGAAGATGGTGGTCACATCCACCAGGAACCTCACCAAGCTAGGTGGGAGACTGAGGCAGGAGGATGGAAAATTTCTAGGCAACCTGGGGTGGGTATTGAGAACTTGTTTCAAAATAATAAATGGATTAAATTAGATTTTAAATGGAAAAGGAAGAAGAAGAGGGGGAGAATGTTGGTGGATTCCTCCCTCTGTCCCCCAGCCCTAGCGCAAGTGTTCCCCAGTTGTTTCTGTGGAATGACAGGATGTCACTCAGCATCTCTAGCCACGACACAGACAATCACAAGCCCAGAGAGTGGTGCCAAAGCCGAGAGACCTCAGCTGAGGTGAAGCCCCCACGTCTGTTGTGCCCCCCCTCACACCACCATTGTTCTCAGCTGGGCAGGGTGATCCCCGGAGTGTGCTCTGAGCTGACATCGGAAGGCTGAATTGGAGGTGGGGCGCACTGGCCCCTCCACCCACTCAGAGCAGGGCCAGTCTTGGCACTGCCCAAGACTGCTTTCTCTCCTTCCCTGGGATCTCGGGTGAAGGTTTTCATGGGGACTGGGGGAAGGATGAGGCGGAAGCATTACTTTCCAAAATAAAGTCAAAGATAAGAGACTGAGACTCCCAGGCTCCTCTCCCTGGAGTGCAGTTGTCTTTATCCAGGGCTCCCCTGTGTCAGGAGGACTGGCTGGCTGGAAAACATATCCTGGTTCAAAGGGCAAATCTAGTCTCCAGCGGGGAGAAACTACAGGGCGCATTTCCATCCAGACCAGTCACTGCCCTTCATTCTGATCAGGATAGGAGAACAAGGCAGTCCGCCGACTGTGAAGGCGGAGCTGGAGTGGGGAGCAGGTTCAATGACATGCCCAGTTGAAGACAGGTGGGTGGGGGTGCAGGGGTGGGCAAAGAGGGTGTTTCTTTGAGTACCAGTGTACCATGCTATTCACTCATTATTCATTCAACAAACACTTTTAAAATGTGCTTGTATGTGTGCATGGGGAGGAGGGTGTGGACGAGCTCCCATGTACTTAGTGTGTCTGTAGAGGTCAGAGGTCACCTTCCACCTGTTGAGGTAGGATTTTTCTTGTTTCTGTTGGTGCTCCAGGCTAAAGGACCTTCTGGACTCTGTGTATAGTGACAGAGGCCACAGAGTGTACACCCGGGAGCAACGAAGGAAAGGGGGGTACATCTACTGAGCCCAGAGTGTTCCGGGAAACCTTGCTGGTGGAGGAGAAGAGCACACAAACTCATCTGCCTTTTGGACTGCATCATTCCATTGCCAAAGTAGAAGAAGCCGGACATGGTAGGGTTACTAAGCAACCTACCTGAGTTGTCCATCCATGTTAGCAAGCCTGCCCACCCGCCATAAGAGCCCCTACATCAGAGAACCTCCATCTTTGTTCTCCTTCCACTCTGGCTTGTGAACCCCAACTCCACCCTTGCCCAAATTCAAAGACCATGGCATGTCCACAGTCACATCTCCAAGTCGTAGCTTAGAGCCTGACACGCTAAGTGGGAGGTGGGGCCTGCTTTGCCCTCCACCCACTCAGAGCAGGGATGGTCCTGACACTGTTGCCCCTCCCTGGGATGCTGGGACTTGGGGAGAGTATGTGCATGCCCGCCAGAGGCTAGCCTTGGCTCTCTTTCTGCAGTGCCAGCGCCTTGTCTTTGGAAAAGGGGCCTCCTGCTCTTCTAAAGCTCACCAAGCAGCAAGGCTGGCTGGCCGGAGAGGCCCAGAGATCTGCCTGTCTCTTCCTCTCAAGCTATGGGCTTCCAAGCACCACTATACCCAGCTTTTGTCTGTGGACTCTGGAGTTGAGACTCAAATCATCCTCATGCTTGTAGGGTAAGCACTTTGCTGACCGGGTGACCCCCACCCCAGTCCTAGTTACACTGTTTTATAGATGAGAAAGCTAGGTTCGACACAAGGCCCAGCCCTGTAAGAACCAGCAGGTTTTGAAGAGTGTAGTATGATTGCCTCTTCTGCCCATAGTGCATTCAATCTCTGTCCACAACCTGCGCCCATGGGCAGAGACCTTCCAGTCCTACGTGTGGGAAATCAGCTAAGCGTTGTTTGGGCTTCATGTGCAGTTACTGAATTCAATGGAGCATAAAAGACCAAGAGCATCAAGGAGCATAAATCTGTCCAATGAATGCAGATTAAGGACCTCTTAGCATCCCATCCCCGCACCTGTAATTAGAGCCCCAGTGAAGACAAGCCCTGGCTGAGGGAGGATAAGGGTGAATCCCACCTGTCACTCTGTGGCCCATGGCTTGTCACCATGGTTTACAGCCCTGTCTTGGGCCTCACAAGCAATGCCCTGCCTCATCTGATCACCATCAATCCGCTTTGGCAAGGCTTCTTTTCCATCTGAAGACATCTCTTGCCTGTACGGGGAAGTCGAGAAAGGAAGGCCCAGATGCCCAGCCAGGGTTTGTGGAAAGATTATGGAGAGATGCCCACCTACCCCAGCCACAGCGGAGGGTGCGAAGGGAAGGCAAAAGGCCACAGAGAAGCAAAGGTGTGCTCCTCTTCTCTGACGGCTATCTGTTCTTCACCGGCTCAGAGAACTGACCCAGTAAGACTAGAGGAAATTCTTCCTGTGCTCTAGAACCCAGGGTGAGATGGCACTCACCTTCATTCCTACAGACTCCTTAGAGAACCAAATTATCTGGGGCGCTGGGCACCCCTGACAGCAACACACACACACATACATGCACATGCACATATGCACGCACACACACATACACATACCATACACACACTCACACATAGACACACAAATACATACACATTCACACACATTACACATTCACACGTATACATAGACAACATACATACACATACACACATGTACACACATACACACTCACACACATACACAAACACACACATACCATACATACTCATATATATACACATACAGTCACACACATATACACACCATATACAAACACCATCTACACACACACACACATATACACTCACACATGCATACACACTCAAACACATATACACACATGCACACATATACAGAGTTTTTCTGGAAAGGGCCAGATAACAGACATGTTTGACTGTTTAGCAGAGGGTCGTTGTTTCAATATCCTCACCCAACCGTCATGGCTCCCAAACACCTTGAGCTGGTGCACGAAAGAATGAGCATGTGGTTGTGTGTCAGTAAGACAGTCTGGAGTCCCAAGTCAACCTCTGCTCTTTGTCTGCCGACTGCCACTCTATGGAGCTGCCAAGGGTCAGGTCCCCACATCTGAATTTCCTGGAATTGCCTTTTGCCTAAATGAGAGAGAAAATCCTTGTGGAGGGGACTCTTCTGAAGAGGGAGTGAATGCCGATGGAAATTTTCCCTGGGGCCTAATGTCCCTGGAACAGCCGAAGACACTGGGTACCTATCCAGAAGCATCTGGAATTGGACAGGATTGAGAGATCTGCTTGCTGGTGCTCCTTCTCCAGCATCAAGGAAATACCTGGGGCAAGTCTGTGCTTCATAAATAATTGACTGTGTATCTGCTTGTTTACTTTTCTTTATTTTTGAAGCTGGTCTCAGGTAGTACAGGCTGACTTCTAATTCCTTGTGCGGTTGAGGATGGTCTTGAACTTCTGACCATAAGTGCTGGGGTTGAAATACAAGGGTGTACCACCATGCCTGGTTTCATGCAATGTTAGGGATAGAACCTAGGGTTCCTTGCAGGCTAGGGAACCACTCCCCTCCTAGTCATTTCCCAAGCCCATGAGCTTCTGGTTCTAATGCCAAATGTTCTGGATGTCCTACTGTGTCTTTGCTTGTCTGTCCTGGAGAGTCCCTGGGACTCTGAACATGGTCCACCTGGAAGTCCTCATATGTGCTCACTGCAACAACTAGGAATGTCCCACCCTCCTATCCCCTTACCACCCTAGGGGCCATCACTAGAGATGCACCCTGGGAAGGAAAGAGCCCTTCCATGAACACTTACATAGAAGACTCCATCTCTTCTTCCTGATTCAAAGAAGGCTAGATATTCCTAGTTGTGGGGAATATGTACTATTTTTGTCATTCTTCTCTTCTTTTTTCTTCCCCCACCATAACATTTTTTTGCCATGCATCCTACAATCTTATTTTTTAAGATCATGAAAAACTTGTTTCTCAAATACCTGACCAAGTTTCTCAAAGTTTAGACTAAGGGGCTAGTGAAACGGCTCATGGGGTAAAGGCACTTGTGGCTAAGTCTGATGGCCTGAGTTCAATTCCTCAGACCCATCTAATAGAAGAGAACTGACTCTGATAAATTGTCCTCTGACTGCCACATGTGTGCCGTGGTGCATGGACCACCTCCCCCTACACACAGGCATCCAAATCCAGGCCCCACAGCAGTTCTCTCAGCAATGGTCTGGATTGCTGTGTGAGACTCTTGTTGGGAAGACATGGACACACCCCTCAGGTTAGTCTCATGCAGGTGGAACTGGACCAGGCTTGGATGAAAGTGTCTGTCTCAGTCATGTGACAGCTGCTCTCTGGTGACTGTAGGTTTTGTAAGAAAAGCCAGGTGCAGTGGGGCGCGCCCTCAATCCTACAATCCCAGTCTAGGGAGGGTTGTGTGTTTGAGGCTAGTCAAGGCTTCATGGCGAGTTCCTGGCCAAGAATCCCTAGCTCCAAAGAGAATACAGGGGAAAAAAAGGAAGAAAGGAAGAAAGAGGGAGGAAAGGAGGGAGGAGGAGAAAGGGGGAGAAAGAGGGAAGGGGAGGAAAAGAAAAGAATTAGAGAATGAAGAGAAAATGCAGGAGAGGAGGGGAGCTCACCATACTATAGGTCTTGACCTCACATAAAATCAGTCTTTCTCTGATATTGTCTCATAACCCAGGCTATCCTTAAACTCTCTCTGTAACCAAAGATGGCCTTAAGCTTTTCATCCCCCTGCCTCCATAGTGCTAAAACTACCGGGTGTATATGGTGCTGGCATGGCAGCCAGAGCTTCAGGCATGCTGGGCAAGCCTTCTCTCCACAGAGGTTCAGGCGTTTTCAGAAGGGGTCTTGGACATCCTCTGGCCTGAGGCGGCCTCTCTAAGTGGCTCTCGTGAGTCTTCTGCAAAGACTCTTCCTGCATTTCCACTTCCTGGTTTCTGTTCCAAGCTGCCTTCAACCAGCAAGCTGGGCCGCTTAATTACACTAATTGCCACCCCAGGCTGTGAGTTCTGAGTTAAAGCTCTCTGGGGGTGATTCATGTGGTAAACGACACACCTGGGATTTCACCAAGATTCACCTTCTAATCCTAAACTCACTTAAGATACCAACTGTGTCCACGCCCCCAGAGCTGGCAGCTGAAGGAGAGGACAGAAGCTCCGGGACCTCCCACAGTGTCTCCGCATCCCTGTCTCCACCTCTGGCTTTCTCCTTGTCATCCTTCCTTGAGCAATCTTGACACACCCTTCCTTAAAACAGACAGAGCTGAACTTGTTGACGAATGTCATCGAGTCCTGCGATGGATTAGGGTTACAAGGCACTCAGGAGGAGGGGGGTTGCACACCCCACTGCCCCTGTGACAGGTGTTTTCATTTGCGTCTCTGGCAGAAACTTCCGACTTAATTGTCCTAGTGTCACTTGTATCACATTGCTCGCAGTGCAGACACCTTCCACAGACTCCTGCTGGCTGTGGCTGACAAAGCTTTAGACCCGTTGAGTCCAGTTGATTTCCTGGGTCCTGCTCTGATTATCTGTGGCTGCAAAATAAACCCCAAGTTTAGCGAGGTGACCACTGTGTTTGTTTCTAACCCCCACGACCTTATAATCCAGCCCTGGAAACCACAAAGCTCCGTCTCACACCCATTTTGCCCCTCCGTGAGAAATGCCCTCTGGCATCGCTTGTGTGTCCAGATCCTCCAGGCTCTGAAAGCCTGACTCATTCAGAACACCCTGACTGCAGCTCAGCCTCTTCCTTATGCAGATTGCTGTCTGAGCCCTACAGTGAGCCAGATCTTTCTCTAAGTCTTAGAGTCTAAGGTGTGATGTCTCCAGTCTTGCTAGCTGGTTTACGGCATCTAGGACTTGATTCCTCTCCTGGTGACATGTCACCTCTCCTGGGTCAAGCATCTCTGAGAACATCTTTAGGTGTGTGGTGCTCTCAGTACTGGGTCCCTGGGCAACAGTAACTACCCTATTGTGGATAAGAAGCTGGAAGGATGGGGGTCACCAGCTCACGCTGCCAGTAGGAAACTCAGACAAGGCTGGGTGTGGTGGTGCAGTTTTGTAACTCCAACACTTGGCAGAGGCAGGAAGTCTTTGAGTTCAAGGCCAGCCTGGGCTACACAATTAGACTGTGCTAGTTACTTCTAACTGTAATCTTGACATAACCTAACATCACCTGTGTGAGGTACCACCTACTTTGGACTGGTCTTTGGGAATGTCTTTGGGGAAAGCTTATCTTCGCTGGTGTGGGAAGACCCAGCCCACTGTGGGCAGTGCCATTTTCTAGCAAGGAGTCCTGTACTGTGCAAAAGTGGAGAAATGGAACTCAGAACAAACAAGCAAGCTACTGAGCATGCGCTCGTTTCTCTCGCTCTTGACTGTGGGTAATGACGGAACTGGCTGTTTGGACTTCTTACACTGACTTCCTCTTTAGGATCTGATCCTAATGCTCCCACCTCCCAAATGCTAGAATTATGTGTAACCTTTCTCACTCTTTCATTTTCTTCGTGATCTGGTCCAAAGACTACAGCCATGCTAGTTCGGGTTGCCCCATAGATAAACATCGGATCTTACTTGTTCTTGAAGTGTCTGCCAAGAAGTCTTGGGCTCTCTCTACTCAGGTCCTTCCATCCTCTGCCCCAAGACCACATCAGTTCACTTACTGTGCCCCAGACTAGAAAGACTGGACTGCTCACCCCCACTAACCATGAACGGAGTTTTATTTGGAAATTGTCTTTGCTGATGGAATCAAGGTAAGATGAGGGCGTCGAGCAGTTCCTAATCTAGCGACTGGGTGCTCTTCTCAGCGATGATGAAAAGAAGGCTGCAGTGAGAGAGCCTGGTGACAAGGGAGGCAGACCTTGAAGTGCCGCTGCTTGCGGGACATAACAGGGAGGAAGAGGATCTGACCCTTGAGCCTTTGGAGGAGCATGGCCCTGCTGACACCTTGGTTTCGACCTCCTGGACTCCGAAGCCGTGAGGGAATGAGTAAGTGTGCTTTAATTCACCCTGGTTACAGGGACATTGCCACGGCAGCACTGGGAAGTGAACACGCATCTGTTTATAGCAGGTGCCACGCCCACAGCCGTGTTATCGAGGCGTTTAATGGTCACTTGACAAGAGAAAGGGCAACCCGTAGGGCAGTGTTTCTCAACCTGTGGGTTGCGGCCCCTTTGAGGGTCGTATGATCCTTTCCTAGGGGTGGCCTGAGACCATCAGAAAACATTGATTTATAACAGTAACAAAACTACAGTCATGAAGTACCAATGAAAATAACTTTATGGTTGGGGATCACCACAACACGAGGAACTGTATTAAAGGAAGGTTGAACACCACTGCCGTAGGGCCATGTGTGCCATTTTGCCTAGCGCACACAGGCAAGGGAGCACAAGGTAGCCCCCCCCCAAAAAAACCCTAACGTTTGCTTACAGGCATACATGGAAGTTCCCCCCTCCACTTAACTAAATCCTACCAAGTCCTGTGGAGTCCCCAGGACCACACAATCTTGGGTCCATTTTTGCTGGGTTATCAATCATTGGGACACCTGGCAAAGAGCCTGTGAATTTATAAGGTCCTTAATCCCCCAGCTAGTAGGGTACCCTGAGGATCATTAGGGACCTGTCCCTGGGCAATTAACTAATGGGTGGTTGAGAGCAATCAAAGATTTGCATCAGATCCCAGAAGCCTGGCTTCCTTTGGATATATGAAAACACAGTTTATCTTCAATGCATAGGCCTCAAACCCAGGGAAATAAGCCTAAAAGCCCCAAGGCCTCAGGTTGCAGAGCACATGGACTCTCCCTGAAGCCTCCTGGCATCCTCAGGGTAAGACCACCCTTAGCTACTAACCTTTCTCCTAAATTGTCCATCCTAGGGAGATCATTATTCTAATGAAATACCTCAGCCTGCCTGCACAGTCTCCCTTTTGTTGTTGTTGTTGTTTCCTGAAGGCCCTACTTCCAGCACTGCTTTAATTTGGGGTTGGGCGGGGGGGACTTCCTTCTGGCTGTCTGGAGAGGGGTTTTGACGGGTTTCTTTCTGTTTGATTGCAATTGCTTTGTGTCCTAGTATGAGTCAAGATGCCCTGGCTTAATGATGATGGAAACTGGAAAAGATGGGACTGCCTCAGGAAAGGACCAGGGGCAGGGCTGCTACTGCAGGAAGGGGTAGGGGAAGGTGCCATATCCTTCTGCCCCAGGATGGAAGTGCTCAGACCCGGAGAGTGGCAGCCTCAGACCCTTGCAGCCTCCCTCTGAACTGTGAGCTATAAGGGTCATTGCTCTTCCCAGGAGGCTGGCTTTCAGAGAAGAGTTCTAGAACAATATACACACTTCTGGATCAGGAGCACCTGCTGCAGGGAGGCTGAGTGCTAAGAAGCCTGGCGAATACCTGCAGATTCCAGTACTATCCTGTCACGCATCCTCTTGAGGCTGCTGCTTTTACATGATGTCCTCCTTCCCTCTCTGCCAACATCCAGGATCCATTCCCCAGGGTCTAGATGGTCTTCCCAGGGCTCAGCCTGGCTCAGAAAGTGCCTGTTTCAACCTGCCCACTGTGTGATGGTATATATATATATATATTCTGCTGAGAAAGGAGCCAAATGAAATGGAAATTTTTGGCTGAAACTGCTTCTCAGAAAGTCACACAATCTGTCCCCGGAGGTCCCTGTATTTGTTACTGCCTTTTGGCGGTGACAAAATACCTGACTAAAGCAACTTGTAGAAGGAATGGTTTTCGGCGACTTGCAGTTTGAGGAAGGCGGGAGATGGAGACGCCTGGCCATGTGTCTGCAATGATGGGAGAAGAGGGCTGATGCTCAGCGGGGGTTCTCTTTTTCATACATCTGGGGTCCCACCAAGCCCAGTTCCAGCTGCAGCCCACATTTAGGATGAGTCGTCCCATCTCGATGAACTTCCTAGGAAACTCCTGAGGCGTGCACAGAGATTTGTTTCCATGGTGATTCTAGGTTCTATGGTGCCGACAATATCAACTATCAGGGCCCCCTTTCCACATGGTGACTATTGCTGGCAGATGGGGAACAACCTTGTCCCCCTCACTAACCTCTTTGAACTCCTGAATCTGGTGAACAGTTTGACTTGAAGACACCACACACGTGTGCATGTATGCACACACGCATAGACACTGGCACACACACAAGCAATGCATACATACACACATACACACACACATATAGGCATAGACACATATGAACAGAAGCACACACACACTATGTAGCAGGTCATATAGCCCTCCTACTTTTTCTACAGGAACAGACCAAAGGTCACGGTCCTCATGAGGTCTCTAGGTTCCTCTTAGAACAACTTCCCCCTGCCCTTCCCACAGGTGTATGTCCCATTTGCTTAACTCATTTGGGTACAAGGACTCAATTTGTCTGTCTAGGCTGCCTGACTAACTTGATTCATCCTTCGGGTCTCCTGCTCCAGAAAGTCTTCCCCAATTGCTCCCCACTCCTGACTCCGCCCTTTGCAGCTTGTGTTCTCCAGCCCTCAGCTGAAAAGGGTTTCATGGCCTCTCCTGTTGGACCCTCAGCACTGGGGGGGGGCGCTGATGCTTCTGAATTCCAGGGAGGAAGGGTCTTCTGGGTAGTGTTCCCAGGATACAAAGAAGAGTTACCAGGTACTGGTGGCAAGGCCCAGAAGGAGGGAGGGGAGACAGCCCAGGAGGTGGGATGGAGCACAGAGAGCCAGAATCAGACCCCTAGGTCTCTGTGATGTCAAGTGTTTTGAGAAAGCCAGCTCCTGGAAGGAGGAGTCAGGTGTCCTGGGAAGTCAGGAACAGCTACCTTGTCTTTGATGGGGACCCATGGGGTAGTTACTGTGAAAGTTAGCTACCTTGGTTCAGCTACAGGTTGCCTGCCTCCTCTTGCAGGAAGGTCTGAGTGGCCCAGCACCCCAGCATGTCTTCCCGACAACTCCCAGGAGTGACAATGATGGCTGGGGAATTCCAGAGGTGACCAAGTAAGGTGACTGGGCCCAAGGTCTCAACAGTTGTAAAGATGAGGCCAGATCTCCATTCCCTGTGAGGTTGGTTTCCAGGATGCCTGGCTTGTCTCTGGGGAGTAAGGGCTGAGCTCTGTGTTATTCATGAGGAAGGGAGGACCCTGACCCAGGAGAGCGTGGAGACTCCAAGGCACCTCCAGTGTGGCTGAGCATCAACCCCTCTGTCCTCTCTCCCTTCCTGTCCCCAGTTGTGATATAACTAGCCAGTCCCTAAGTAACACGTTGGATTTGTGGATCCCTATTGAGACACAGTGAGATGCCATCTACAGAGCAGATGTGAGCACCTCACATGATGGCCCTCACCCAAGCCCAAGTGGAAGTAGCTGAGCACAAAGTCTCCATGGGTCATCTTAGAGAAATGCCACCTATGTAAGGATGATACAATTGCCAGGGTCGACTCCAAACAAGCCCTGGGACTTGGTATGGAGTGCCACAGCCCTAGGACCTAGTGTCGTCGTGGTTCCCCCCACCCCCATCCCAGACTGCAGGTGTCTTGGGCAAGTTCATAGCAGGGACCTTGGGGGCCTAAGACGGCCTGATCGAGGCTCCTTCTCCCCCTCCTTCTCCTCCACCTCTCCCTCCACTCCTCCCGCTGCTGCTGCGTGAGAAGCCCTGGCCGCACCCGCCCGCCTGCTGCCGTGCCTGCCGCCGCCACCCTCCCGGCCTCCCGGCCAGGCCACCGCGCGGCCCCGCAGACTCAGCGGCGCCAGCGCACCTGCAATAAGGCGGCGGGCCGTGGCTGCGCTGATAAGAGGTGGGGGGGGGAGCACGCAGGATGCTTCCCCTCCAGCGCCACTAATGGACTTGCTGATGTCGCCTCCTGCCTGCCTGGGCTTTTGGTCTGTCCTGGCTTTCTCTCTTCCATTCTCCGTCTCTGATTCTACACTCTTGTCTGAACCCCCCCCCCTTTCTCTTCCTCCTTCTCTTTCTTTTCATACTTATTTTCCTCCTCCCTCCCCATCTTTGCTCTCCTCAGAGCTGTGTTCACCTGTGTCTTAATCAAGCTCTTTACTCCATTCTCTTCCCGCCCCCTCCCACCCGTGACCTTGCCTGCGCCACCCCCACCCCCCAGCGAGGCTCTGATCCCGGGGACATTTCCTCCATCCTGGCTGGAGCCAGCTGGAGCTGAACAGCTGGACCCCTGGGGCGGGCTCAGCAGGTGTCCTGACATCAGTGGGCAGGGCCTGCCCACCTGTGGCCTTTCATCTGCGGCTCCCGTTGCTCTTCACAACCGGTGATTAAGGCCTGCCTGGAGGCAGGTCAAGGGATACGGGCGCCAGGCTGTTCAGTTATTTTCCTTATTAATATGCAACCCTTCCTTTAAATGAGTTTAGTGCGGGGAACTGATCCTGAATGACGCCCTGGAGATTAAGGTCTCTGAGGTTGCACAGGCCAGAGATGGTTCTCTGATAAAGCAGGGCCGAGAGTTTCGGCTGTTTCTTTTTTCTTCAGGGCAACCTCAGCCGGGGGCCTTTCATTCTGTTCTCCCTGCAGGGGTTCAGATCTGACTGGGTTTCTCAGCATGGGCCTCTGGGAACACAGTACCTCGCTCAAACATTCAGTTCTGCTGTGTGGAATCTCTGGTGGAGCCTTGGCTGCTTCCACTTGTCAGGGTCACCTCGGAAGTTGAGCCTAGAGCAAGACCATTGTTGATGGAGTTTGTTGACAGCGCATGTTCAGGTTGTAGGGGACTTGCCCAGTGGACTTCTTCCTCCAAGATGCTCAAACAGGGGTATTTCTCATACCTGCTCGGATCGAAGCAGTCACAAATTGTGTGTGTGTGTGTGTGTGTGTGTGTGTGTGTGTGTAAACCTTCCAACATTGGTGCTACTGGGGAAGGTAAAAACAAAACACTTGAGCACTGGGGCCAGAAGGCTCAACAGGTAGAGGAGTTTGCCACCAAGGAGGAGTCTGGTAAGTTGGGCTCGGTCCTTGGGATGCACATGGTAGAAGGAGAGAACTATTTCTTACCAAGTTGTCCTCTGACTTTGGCAGGAGTGTGCATATTCACACGCTTGTGCACACACACACACACAGAGAGAGAGAGAGAGAGAGAGAGAGAGAGAGAGGCCTCATGCACCTGAGTACTGTTCCAACTCTGCCTCCAGGGTGAGGAGTCCCTGACCTAATAGCACCTCTGGAAGGTTCTCACTGTGCACCCTTGGCCAAGTTGCTTGCTTTCTCTGGACTTCAGCTGTAAAATAAGGCTATGAGGTTTTCACGAATTCTTTTTATAAGATGGGGTTTTGTTTTGTAGCTCAGGCTAGTCCAAACTCATAATTCTCTTGCCTCAGCCTCCAGAGTTCTAAGATCACAGGCATGAGCCATAGCCTGCCTCAAGGGCTTCAAGGTTTCTCTGGGCTTTTCGGGGCTCTGACCATGCAGGGTCTCCCTCCTGACCATACACAGTTCATTATGGGAGGGACCTGAGACTGTCTCTACTCAAGCTCTCAGGCCATCCTCCCTAAACCACATCCCTGGCTTTGCTGTTGTCTTGCCTTTTCTTGTTAGTGAGGAAGCAAGCTTTAAAATACATACACATACATATACACATGTATACATATGCATGCACACAAACACATACATACACAGATATACACACATGCACACGTATATAACATACGTATATAGGCACATATGCATGTGCACAGATGTATGCCTATATATACATGTGTACATATACACACATGCAAATACAAGCACACACATACATATATACACATATTTGTACATGCATACATGCATGCCTCTATACACACATAAAACACACTTTTACACAGACACAGACCTAATTGTATTAAAACAAAGTAACCTGTTAGCCAGAAGCTGAAGATTTGAAAGTTTTATTCAAACTCAAAAAAAAAACCACAAACAAACAAAACAACCCACATTTTCTCATCACTTGAAGATATTTGAAAAACTTAACAGCACAGCTTGCTCTGCGGTCACAAACTTTTCTCTGCCTGTTTAACAGTGGGCAGCCTATAAACTGGACTGAAACAAACTGGTTCAAGTAGGTAAGTAGTCATCCTGGAGTCAGGTTTTCTGCTTGTGTGAGATAGTTTTGTTTTGATTTTACTTTTATTTTTCTTTGTGCATGTGTTTCTGTGACACCTGTGTGCAGAGGTCAGAGCACAACTGGCTATAGCAGGTTCTCTGTTTCCACTGTATGGGTCCCAAGATCACATTCGGGTTGCCAGTCTTGGCAGCCTTGTCTTTACCAGCTGAACCGTCTCCCATCCCTGTGTGAACTTTTGTATAATCAACGCCAGGAACCAGAGCACAGAAAGTCCAGGAGATCTGAAGAGAATATTGAGTCTATAAATCAAATTTCTTGTCATCAAAGATCAAGATCTTGCTAATAACTGAATTGCGGGAGGAGTCTGGACTGTCTTTGAGGAAGAAGGAACGCCGCCGACTTGACGGTCCTGGCCCAGAGCGATAGAAGGGGGAGGCTGTGGCAGAGAAATCTAGAATGTGATTACACACAGGGCATGGCTCACACTCTGATCTTGGATAAGCAGGTTAACCACGTGGTGTCCTGTTCTCCCATCTGTGAGATGGAGAGATAAGACTGAACTGGTGGGTCCAGTGTGCAGATAACTTCCGGAAAGCCCTTTGAGCTTCTTGGAAACCACAGTGGAGATATGAAGAGGCGCCAGTGTGATGGCTGGCGAGCGGCATGATCTGGGCTCAGGCTGGGCTGCCGGAGTCCCCCTGAGCTGCAGCAGGGCGTCAGAGCACCCCCCTCCAGCCCCACCCCTGTGTCCTCAGTCTTCTCTCTCTCCCCACCCCACCCCTGTGTCCCCATTCTTGTCTCCCTCCCCAGCTGCTTTTTCCTGCCTTCTTCCTTGCTCCACTCCCAAAGGGGCACCCCAAGCATCTCTCAATGCCCCACTTCCTCTGGATACTGCCTCCTGCCCTCGGCTACTGCCCTTCTGGTCTCCTTGACCTTACTCACTGTCCATTCCCACCCCTGTCCTGATACAACTTCAAAACCTAGTCTCTCCCTACTGCAATCTTTTCAGTAAGAGCCAGCCTGTTCTAGAGAGTGCTCCCAGGGATAAGGGCTTCAAAAGCCCATTCTCCATTTCATCTGTGCAAGAAGTCTATGGGGTGGAGCCCTTACTATCCTCTCTGACATATTTTTAAAGCCTTCTCTAGCATATTCCATTAAGATACAATTCTCCCTTGGGCTGGAGAGATGGCTCAGTGGTTAAGAGCATTGCCTGCTCTTCCAAAGGTCCTGAGTTCAATTCCCAGCAACCACATGGTGGCTCACAACCATCTGTAATGAGGTCTGGTGCTCTCTTCTGGCCTTCAGGCATACACACAGAAAGAATATTGTATACATAATAAATAAATAAATATTTAAAAAAAAAAAGATACAACTCTCCCAACACCTGAGAGGCAGAGGCAAAAGAGTCACAAGTTTAAGGCCTGTCCAAGCTGTGTATTAAGAAACTGTTTCAAAAGTAAACCAAAAGTAAGTAATAACAACAAAAGCAACCCACAAAGCCACTTGCTTTATAGGTACATGCCAAATCGTAGTGCTTTTGCCAAAGATGGGACAGATAGAATTCCCTTGCTCTGGATTCTCAGGGAGACCCTCAGAGTCTTTGGAAATGGGATGAACATCCCTCAAAACTGAGAGTATGTCTCAATTTCCCTGGTATCTCCAGGGTTTTCGGACACCCACTGGGTGTGGATTGAACACCCTGGCTGTTAGAACCAATGAAAACAATCAGGCCTTCACAGTTTATCACCTAAGTGTGGCTCTGCCTAGGACTTCAGGAGCCCAGGCTCCTCAAGGGAAACTGAGTCTTCCTTACTGTCCTCAGAGACTTCTTCATTTGTCGGGGGGGGGGGACAAAGAGGGTGGTGGATGATGTGGAAGGCTTCAAAAGACCCAGCCTGGAAGCAGGGACCATCCCCTGATTCCCGTCATGTCTTGCCTTATAATGACAAGTCTTATTCACCTCCCAGAGACACTGGGAGAAATGATGCTGCCTGGGGAGAAAAAGAAACACGTTTCTATGGAAACATAAAAGGATCTACTGCAATCCTATTGCACATAGAGAGATTGGGTGGGGCATGGTGGCTCACGCCTTTCATCTCTACATTTAGGAGGCTGAGGCAGGTGGATCTCTATGAGTTGGAGGCCAGACTGGTCTACATAATGAAGAAAAAAGTTTACTACTGGCTGTTGAAAGAGCCTGGAGGGAGAGGACTCTTTTGGGGGTGTGGGGGTGATTAGACAAAATCATAAAATGGACAAGAAGACCTGAAGGCCGCTCCCAGGCACCTGTCACTCCTCTCACCCATCCTCACTCCCCTTCCCTCCCAGAGCCGACATTGCCCTCTGGGTCTTCCCATTTCATTCTGTGAGACTCTGAAAGAAAAAAAAGAACAAAGCTGTGCAAGGAGGCTCTGAGCTTCAATCCCAGCACTAAGGAAACAGAGGCAGACAGATCTCTGAGTTCAATGACAGCCTGGTCTGCAGAGCGAGTTCCAGGTCAGCCAGGGTTGCACAAGCAACCTGTCTCTCTCACACTCACAAAGAGTTAGCATGTGGAAGTCCATCCATAGCCCAAAGGTTTTCTGCCCACGTCACTACGTCAAGAATTGCCAAAAATTGCCTGAGTTATTGTGAAATCATGTTTCTGTTTGTCCCTAACTGCTCACTTGACGGCGAGAGGAACTTTAGCTCAGTCCATATGGCGTGCAGACGCCTTAGGAGTATAGACGAGCAAAGGGAGACACAACGAATGAAGACCTTCTTGGAATCAACAACCAACCGAAAGTCTAGAATGAAGTAATGGCTGGATGAATGAATGCATGCATGCACGCATCATCAACTTATCAGAAGTCTGTAATGCATATTGCTCATTAGGATCAACAGCCAATCAGGAGTCTAGCTGCAAAGGAAGCTGTTGTCACAATGATGAATATGAGAAAAACCGTGCACTTTGAGAAATGTGCTTAGGACACGTGCCACACCCCGCTCCCTGTAGCTTTATCCTAGCATCCCACTCCCTCTCCCTCATTCTCCCGTTATCTGCTCATCACAGTGATAAACTGAATTGGACTCATAAGGCAAAACTGGGGTCATAAAAACATCACCTCCCCCAGCTTCTGCCTTCCCTTCCATTCAAAGCAGGGTTTGTTGAGTGTCTTTGAGATCTCTGACCCTCTTAAACACACTGGGTGTGTCTGAGTTTAAGAAGGGAAGCTATGGAATGTAAAATATGAAATATCCCCACAGACTGGCATGTTCAATGCTGGGCCCTCAAAGGCCAGCAGTATATTTGAAGGTGTTGCAAACTTTAGGAGGTGGGATTGTCTTGAAGCTTATACTTAATTTCTAATCCTGCCTCTCTCTGATTACTCCCCCTCTATCTGCTCAACATGGGTCCCAAATCAATAGATGGACTGAACTCTCAGAAACTGTGAGCCGAAATCCATCTTTCCCCCTTTCAGTTGTTTGTGTCGGGTGTTTTGCCACAGTGCTGTGAGATTTGCCAAAACAATACCCAGTCCAAAGCAATCTATCTCAGCTGACCTCGCAGACCCCCTGTAGGGACTCGAGCACAGCACAGACTCTCTCTTGAGCCCTCGTTATCCCACTAAATGTTCTTTTAGTCTCAAACTCAGAGATCTGACAGGTCTTGGAGTAGTGGGAAGGTACATGAATACAAAGTCCAGGGCAGCAGCCCCCAGTGAAGAATTCTTCCAGCTCCAAACCTGCTCAGGTACCCATACATCACCCTAGCTTGAGATCCCGTGTTGTTGCATGAACTCCATCCACCACCCTAGCTTTAGATCCTGTGTTGTAGCATGAACTCCATCCACCACCCTAGCTTGAGATCCCGTGTTGTTGCATGAACTCCATACACTCCCTAGCTTTAGATCCCGTGTTGTAGCATGAACTCCATCCACCACCCTAGCTTTAGATCCCGTGTTGTAGCATGAACTCCATACACCACCCTAACTTTAGCTCCCGTGTTGTAGCATGAACTCCATCCACCACCTAGCTTGAGATCCTGTGTTGTAGCATGAACTCCATACACTCCCTAGCTTTAGATCCCGTGTTGTAGCATGAACTCCATCCACCACCCTAGCTGAGATCCTGTGTTGTAGCATGAACTCAGGTGAGTCTCTCAGGTGACTCGATTTCTCCTCTTTTTCTCTTTACTTTGTTTCTCAACAGTGTGACTTCTTAAATTTCATTCTCAAAGAATGGCGTACAACAAGCACACCTGCCAGCCTTTGCTGGTCTTCTGCCTTTTGTTTTCTCGTTTTGTGCTAACCTAGTCGGTGTGGAGCTTCGACAAGGAAACATTTTAGTTCAGCTCCACAGGTGACCAGATGTTCCTAGTCAAAATTCAAGAAGAAATAAAGTCTGCAGAGACCTTGCCACAGTCAGGTGCAGGAGGTGGACTCCAAACCCGTGACCTCAGTTCTGACCTCCACAAACCACTGCCAAAGAGAAGTCAGAATTGGTTTGCTGTGGAAGTAACCTGGGATCATGTTCAAATATCAGTCTCTGTGCTAAGTGAATTTTTCACACGCCTGCACTATGGGTCTCTGCAAATTTCCCCAAACTGGGTAGAGTTAACAGCAGTCTCCAGATGTATTTGAGATTAAGAATATGTTTGTCTAAGAAACACTTTAGAACATCAATTCTCAACCTGTGGGTCTCAACCCCTTTGGGGGAGGTCCTATATCAGATATCCTGCATATTCTGCATATCATATATTTCCATTATGATTATGATCATATATTTCCATTATGGTTCATAACAACAGCAAAATTACAGTTATGAAGTAGCAAAAGAAATAATTAGGTGGTTGGAGCGGTCACCACAACATGAGGAACTGTATTCAAGGTCTCAGAGTCAGGAAGGTGGAGAACCTTTATAGAGTCCTCCAGCTCTCCTACAATTAAGAGGCACTTTGGATAAAGGAGATGAGACTGCAGAGAACCGGGCAGCATGCCGTGAGGTCGGGGAGGTAGAGAGTGGAACTCGGGACTTGACTTTTCTTGCAAGCATGAGGACCTGAGAAAAAGTAGCAGAATCCACATAAAACGCGATGCATGGTGGCATGCCAGAGTGCAAGAGTAGTCCCAGTGAAGAAGAGGCGGAGACAGTGGGTCCCTGGGACTCCATACTTAGTTCCAGATAAGTGAACCCAAAGAAACAAGGTGGATGCGGCCTGAGGAATGACACCCAAGATTGGTTCCTGGCCTCCATCAATCACTGAACTACCTAGAAGATGGAGAAAAACTGGCTCAACAGGTGGTGGTGAGAGGTGAGGGATGGGGTAAGTCACACCCTAAGCCAAGAACTTGAGACAGCAAACTCAGAAAATAGTGGGAACGGTGGAAGAAATTCTAGAATTTCGGAGCATAGGGTGGTCCCTGCTTTCCATCAAGACATCTCTTGTCACTATATATCCTCATTATTGGATGGCAGAAGTGCTTTGGGGAATCTCCTTATTTCCTGAGCCCCAGTTTTTCTGCCATTTCCAAGAGTGTAGCGTGAGGTTTGTGTGAGTTCACAGATGTCAGAAAATCCCAGCCGATCTTGAACGAGCCATGGTTTCCCGAATCTTCCTTAGTTTCACTGTCTACAAGAAAGATAAAGATTCCAGCTCTGGGAGCCAGCTTACAGGCAGAGCTTGCAAGCATTTGCAAGGCCCTGGGGGAAAGAAATGTGTTCTTTGAAGGCTTGGGGCGTCGGATCTGCCAACCTACGAGAAGGAGGGAGGAGAAGCAAAAGTTGAAGCCCAACCGCAACTACAAAGTGAGTTCAGGACCAGCCTGGGCTGCCAAAAGCTAATGAATTAATGTACAAATAAATAGAATGGAGATTACCAAAAGAAACTGCTGTATAAAATATCCCTGTTGTATCAAAAAAAAAATGTTCACACAGTCTCAGCTGGAGAGAACGCACTTGGGGGAAGCTACTAATCTGCCATTTGAGAGAAACGAAGCCTCTTGCCAAAATTCCAACTAGCAACATTTTTGTTGTTTTTATTTTGAAATAGGGTATTTCTGATAGCCCAGGATGACCCCAAATTCACAATCCTCTTGTCTCAGCCTCCAAGCCCTGGGATGACAGGCACTCACCACCTTTCCCAGCCCAATCAGCAACATGGTGGCACTAAGTACTCCTCAACCTTCACAGGCTGTGGGAAATGCCCTGCGGGGGTCAGGCATGGACTCCAGCCAAACAGTGACTTCCAAGATCCACGACCTTGGGCAAGTTACATAACCTCCTGTACCTTCATTTTCTTATCTCTAAATGGGGGATTAAATTGTACTGGGCTCGTTAGGAGTCTTGTGGCGCAGTGTAATTGGCTTAATTATACCCAGCATGTCAGCAGAGCAGCAAACCATTGTAAAGGGCCGTGTTAGCTGTCATCATTCCACGGTTTCCTCACCTACAGACAGTCCATGACCCAAAGCTCCTCCCCACACTCTGCCTCTTGCGAGTCACTGACAGTTTCCAGAGAAGGTGGTGAGCCTGTGAGGCAGGCACCCTGAGCCAGCACCCTCACTGCTGAGGTATGTTCTTCCTTCCTCTCCAGAAGTCATCCGACTCCGATAAGAGCCTCATGTTTCCAAATTTGTTGGTGAGACTTCCTCGGCAGTCCTACGTCACATTTTCTTGTTTGACGCCTTAACATGCATCCGTTCCCTCAATGGGGTATTTTCCAAGGCTCACACGCTGTGCTTGTATGTAGGCTTATTCTTATCATATTGTACATAGTACATATATATAGGTACATGCTGCCCACTGTATGTTTTATACATGTATATACACTTGTGCTCAAAAGTTACCTGCTTACTCATGACTTCACTTCTTATGAATTCAGCCGTGTATTGTTGTGATCCAAAAAATAATCAGATGGGAAATTCCAGAAACATTCATTCATCATGGCGTCTGTTTGTGCCGTTCTGAGCAGCATGACACAATTGTGTACGTCCTGGGCCAACCCTCCTTGACTCTCCCATTTGTACAGAGTGTCCTTGCTGTGAACGCCATCCCGTGAGTGCCATCAGCTTTCTCTGCCTTGCAGTTTCCTACTGCCCACAGCACCAGGCAGCTACTGTGGCTCTTGGACCACACACCTCAAAAAAAGTGTGTGTGTGTGTGTGTGTGTGTGTGTGTGTGACTGCTGTATGTATAATGAGCTCAAATCCACTGGGAGACTGACACATTAAAAATAGCTCTTATTCTGGTGGCCAAAGAAGGAGGAAAATCAGTTGGATAGGCCAACCTTTGCAAAAATATTTTTGTGATATGCAAAGAGAATATAGTTTTTTATCTTGATACAATGTAACAAATTTTAACCTTTCTTTTATTACATGTATTTGTGTGTGCCTGTGTGTGTGCTCCCACATGCTTGTCCATACGTATTTTCTGGCAACAGCATACAGGTGGAAGTCAGAGGGCAATGTTGGGGAATCAGTTCTCTCCTCCCACCACACCAGTGCAAGGAAATCAAATTCAGGTTGCCAGACTTATTAGCAAGCACCTCTACCTGCTGAGCCATCTCACTGGCTCTCAAGTCACACACATTAAGTGAGCCCCTACTATATTTCCAGCCTCAAACTGGGTCACCTGTGTTGCTGAGATTTGCCCTAATGTAGCCAAACACACAAACAGGATTTGAGAGATGAAGACTCCCCCCTCCCTGAATAGTTTCTAGCTACTCAGCAAAGCAAGGCGGTGCAGTGTCCTGTGTGCTGTGCCCTATGTCAGGGCTCCACTTTCAGGTCACTTGCAAGTAAATGAACCTCACTAGGATAGCCTGGCCCTGGTCAAGGGACCTGAGCTTAGCCTCAGTTTCTGAAATTCCTGCCCTGTGGGGTTCGTCATGCAAGCTCAATGACAGATCACAGACTGAAGAGCTGAGCAAGGAGACTGGCATGCAGAAACACCCCCAGGAAGACAGGGGCACTATGGTGACCGCAATTATTCTAGTGAGTGGCAGGAGACTGGGAGAGTATTGTTTTAAAGCACTATTGTGGCAGGAGAGATGATGTCATGGTTCAGGGCACTGGTTGCTCTTCCAGAGGACCTGGGTTCAGTTCCCAGCACCCACATGAAGGCTCACAAGCATCTGTAACTCCAGCTCCAGGGGCTCCAGCAGCCTCTTCTAGTCTCTGCGGGCACTGCACACATGAGGTGAACATATATGTGGGTAAGCACTCATGCATGGAATAAAATCAATCTTGAAAACACTATTATTAAAGTAGCAAGGGCTTGGTTTGATGAGAAAGACTTTGGAGATTTGTTCGCTTTTCCATTGACAGTTTGAGCTTCTTCTGATAGAATTGACTTGCTCTCTTTACGTTTGAAAGCTGTGAAATTCAACTCCTCAATATTTATAATCTCTGAAAGATGGATCGAGGGCAACCAGCTGTCCTGGGTTACCAGGGCCTGAAGGGTTTCCCAGGACTGAGACTTGGTGCTTATATCAGGACAGTTCTTGACAAAACTGAATGGCAGCTCAACCTCCAGGCTTTCACAAGTCCACCCATGATATATGTGTGCCTATGTGTGAGCCTCCTGAAACAGCCTGCACCGGGATGGCACACAGCTGATTCCTGCTCAGAGAGGATGAAGATGTTCAAGTGACAGTACCCCCAAAGGCATCAGTCTACTTAACACTCTCCCCAAGAAGGGCCTAAGGCACCCCCAGCATAGGGATGTAAATGCCCCTCCTTCTTCTGTCCTTTTCACCATCTTAAATGGCTACAGAATCTTAAACCAACCCATGCAAGGGCAAAAGCTACGGTGCAGAAGTAGTATGCTTACAAGATAAAGGACATGTTTAAGTGAGATACAAGAAAAACCCAATCCACACATAGGTTTGCTTTAATCTACAAGCCCCTCCCCCGGCTTGGAAATGATGAATCTTTTAAATTCTGTTGGTGTAAAGTAAATAAGTCTGTTGTCTCCAAGTGTGTTCAGAGAAAGCATGCCACTGTTCTATGAAATTAAATGTAAAAGGAGCAGGGCAGGCGAGATGATGGCCCAGTGAATAAAGGCCCTCACTTGTCACCAAGACCAGAGACCTACATTCGATTCCCGGGATTCCCATGGTGGAAAGAAAGAAAACTATTCTCTGTCCTCCACACCCCACCACATATAAAATAAAATTGAATGAATGAACAAAATATGATTGAAAATTCAAAACACCACCAAAAATATTCTACTTGGGATCCCCAGACCTAAAGTATAAGGAGTATGTGCAATTGATAAATGGACTTGGGAAATGGGGAGGAAAGTAAAGGGTTTCCTGCCAGAGGACCTGCTGGAAGTCTCTGCCCAGGGGTGGGGTCCAAGGCTCTTCAAGAGAGGAGACCCCTGTAGCCGTGCCTCCCATTTAGATGGCTTCTGTAGACAGGCTCCTCACTTACATGGCCCTACTGGGTTTTGTTCCCAGAACCTGGACCATCCCTCTGGCACTGGGTGGGATGGATTTAGAAAACCCCAGTCTGAATGTCACTATTGGAGTCCTAAGTTCTATATCATCTCAGTCCCCACCTTGTGGAAGGCCTGATTTTCTTAGAACTATCACGTGTCCTTTTGATTCCTGGTCTCCGAGTTTCTTCACTTGACCAACGAACTTCTCTGATTTGTTTCTAAGCTTGATCTTTATTCCTGAGTTAGGTTAAGTTTTCTTCTGACCTCCCAGGGGACAGAATATGAGACTTCAGATCACCATAAGATATTTTCTCCATGCTTCATCCTTTATTTCTGGGCAGACCTCTCTTTTCTTAGTAGATATCTCATTCCTCTGAGGAGAGCTGCTAGTGAATGAAGATGCTGATGATGCTGATGATGGAGATACTGATGATACTGGTGATGACGGCGGTGATGATGATGATACTATGATGATGGCAGTGATGAAGATGATGATGATACTGACGATGAGGGTAGTGATGGAGATGATGATGGTACAGGTGATGGTGGCAGTGATGGAGATGATGATGATACTGATAATTAGGGTGGTGATGGAGATCATGGTGATGATACTGGTGGTGATGGTTGCTATGGAGATGATGATACTGATGAGGGTGGTGATGGAAATGTTGCTGCTGCTGCAGCTGATCAAACAGTAAGCAGCTTACCCTGGTGGAGCATATACCACGTCAGACACTGCTTCACTGTTGCAAAGTAGGTACAAATGGAAATAAGGAAACTGAGCTGAGTGACAAGCCTATGATTTTTCCCAAGATCACTCAGTTAGTGAGCATCAGAAACGGTCTCCACACGAAAGATTTTGGCCAACTTCACACTCTTAAGCTATGTGACAGTGACTCTGGAAAATTAACATAAGTAACGGAAGCTCTTGGGATTTGGGAGATGACTGTTGAGTGCCTGTCCAGCAAGCATTATGGTCCCAGTTCAATCTCCAGAATATACATAACAAGTCAGATGTGGATAAACACTTGTAATCCTGGCACTGGAGAAGTGGAGAGAGGAGGATCCCTGGGGGCAAGTCAGCCAGCCTAATACATTGTGAGGTCAGTGAGAGACCCTGTCTCAAATTACACTGTGAGGTCAGTGAGAGACCCTGTCTCAAATTACACTGTTCAGTGAGAGATCCTGTCTCAAAATACATTGTGAGGTCAGTGAGAGACACTGTCTCAAAATATACTGTGAGGTTAGTGAGAGATGCTGTCTCAAAATACACTGTGAGGTCAGTGAGAGACCCTGTCTCAAAATACATTGCGAGATCAGTAAGAGATGCTGTCTCAAAATACATTGTGAGGTCAGTGAGAGATGCTGTCTCAAAATACATTGTGAGGTCACTGAGAGATGCTGTCTCAAAATACATTGCGAGATCAGTGAGAGACCCTGATGCAGGAGGTAAAGGTTTATGCTGCCAAGCCTGAGGAACTGAGTTCAATCTCCAGGACCCACAATAAAGAAAGAGAGAACAAACTTACACTGGTTGTACACGTACACAATAGGGGGTGGGTGGGTGCTGGAAGCAATAAAAATATTATCAATGACTGGGGTTCTCCAAATCCTAGATGTAGACCGGTCTCCTCAGATATGGCTGCCAGTAGCCCGAGCCCTGGGTTACTATCTCCACATTCTGATTTGTCCTCTCAGGGGAGACACACTGGTATGACTCACACACGTATGGACCTTATACCATCTTTTATCCCATCGGCCTCTGTTTCTTTTCATCTCTATGAGGAAGCGACCACACCTGTGGCCCAAGCCTGCTTCCCCGAGTGTGCTCTTCTGTGGCCGAACCCTTTGACTTATTAATACGCCTAGCATGGCCTCTGTCCCCGCCCGAGGAGATAAAAAATTGCCCCACTTCCCTCATCCAACTGTCTTTGTGTCACATCAGTGGCGCCACTAAGGTGACTGGCGCCACGATTACCGCGGTCCTCCCAGCTGGGGCAATGAGAGTGCAGTGACACGTGTGTCCACACAGGAACCAACTGTGCCGAACACTCGGAGGCTCGTAAAAGGTGCTGTATAAATCAATTATTAATACTAATCAGGGTGTGAGAGTACCATCGACAGGAGGAGCAGGGCCTGGGCAGGCAGACACCACACCCTCTTTGACACAGCCCTGGAGAGCCAGGAAGCTCACAGATCGTGTGGAGAGGTGAGAGGAGACGATGCCAGAGCGATAAGAGCAAAGTGCACCCCCCAGCTCTGCACAAACTCCACCCAACAGCACCTCTTTAACAAAATTCTAGAACCGCAGAAACGTTAGGCATGTCTCAGCCCTGTACCTAGCTGTGGGCCCTAGTTCACCCTCGCTGGACTCCAGAAACGATGCCCTCTCAGGCATATCTCTCATGAGTGTTGGTCACTTCTCAGCATGGGAGGCTCTGGGCTTGGCTGATATCTTGAAGCCACTTCCTGTTTCTCCTTGGGGTCTTCTTTGTGATCTTGAGATGAAAGAAATCATTTCCTCATGTGATGGATATAGTGGCTTGATTTTGTGTTTATTCTTGAACACTCTGTGACCTTGTTCTGGTTTGGTGACCCGTTTGAGCATCTACAAATGTCACCGTGGTTGGTATGAGAGTCACACAAATAAAACCAATCGAAGAAAAGAGGTACAAGGAGCCTACAGCGTGTGCTATTGTGTGCAACATGAAGTGCCCTTCTCTAGCAGCCTAAGAGTTGGGTGTCTCTGTCCTAACAGAAGACGCCGTCTCCAGGAACACCACAAGCTCCTCGTTTAGGGAGGTATAAACAATAAAGACATTCGGTAGGCAGAATAGTGGCCCCCTTCCCCGGAGTCCCCAGACCTACAATATCTTACTCGGAGAGAGGGACTCTGTAGGTGCGAATGAGTAGATATTCAGATGGGGGCACAATCCTGCCTTCCTAGATAGGCAACATCATCATGGGGTCTTTATTAGAGGAAGCCAGGAGGGTGGGAGATAGGAAGACAAAACAGAGATTGAACCTGTGAATGGCATTTGGAAAATGAAAGTTTCTAGAAACTAAGAGAGATGGATGTTTTTTATCAGCTGACGACATAAGGAAGGAACCTACAGTCAGTCCTTGTCAGGGTGGAGCTGTGTGTAGGGCCTGAGGCTGTCCATCCGGTTGATCTCAGTGGAGTGGGTCCATGGACCACACACTGTGGATTACAGAACAAGAAGACAACAGCATCAGTTAAATTCTACAACAGCCCCTGATGAGGGGTATCTGACTTCTGAAATGCCACACATTATTGAATTGTTTCGAACTTTTGGTCACCAGTCAATGCATTATTTCAGGATTATGGAGCGCAGTAACCATAAATAGGACTTCGAAACCATAAGCCAGAACAAACCCAGGAAAATATAAGACAAGTACTGTGCTCAGCTAGTGCTCAGCATGGGGTGTGTCCCTCCCACCCCCCGTGCTTCTCTCTTCCTTAGATCATAGATGGAGGGGTGCGTCCCTCCCCCCCCCCGTGCTTCTCTCTTCCTTAGATCATAGATGGAGGGGTGTGTCCCCCCACCTCGTGCTTCTCTCTTCCTTAGATCATAGATGGAGGGGTGCGTCCCCCCCACCCCGTGCTTCTCTCTTCCTTAGATCATAGATGGAGGGGTGCGTCCCCCCACCCCGTGCTTCTCTCTTCCTTAGATCATAGATGGAGGGGTAGCTTTTGCATCTTAGGAGGGTTTCTCTACTTACATCCCCTGCACTGAGCCTACAGCCCAGCACTCACAGCCTGCTTACGTCTGTTGCGTGGGTCACTGACCTGATGGCAGCACCCTATGCCACTTTACTTCTGAAGTCATTTCAGAAAACAAAGGGGGAGGCTCTGAGAAACAGGTAAATGTAATTGCCACCAAGCCTGAGACCCTGAGTTCAACCCCAGGGACCCACATTGTAGAAGGAGAGAACTGACTCCCTCTAGTAATTCTCTAATCTCCTGTCATGGGCCATGGTCCTGGTGTATCCCCAAACACACACACACACACACACACACACACACACATTGAATAAATACATATTTTCTGTTTTGTTTTATTTCTCAAATAGAACGAAGTGGGGTGGGGATTTGCATTTCTTAAGCACCTACTCTGCCCCAGCATGACCTGGCTGCTTTTCCTTCTCAGGTGTCCTCTCAGGAGCCCTAAGACTGAAGAGATGAAGGTTGAGGTTTCTGAGCAGAGCAGACCCCATTGCTATGGACAAATGAGGATTCAGGGATTCTCCCCACACCAGCTTTTCCCTGCCATCTCTCTGACCCCTGATATTTCCCACTGAGAAAGTCAGTCAGTTTCCTTTGATCCACTGGGCGGGGCCAACAGTGCAATGTTGGCTCATGGTCTCCTCTGAGTGCCTTACATTTATTAACTGTGAATTTATCTCCCTGGGGAGATAGGGCTGTGGGTGAAGGGCCCCTGCCCACACCTGGGCAGGTCTTACCTGCTCTAAACAGGTCAGCAGGCAAGTAGGAGCCTTTTAATTATCTTCTTCCGCCCCTGCCCCCTCCCTCAAGTTCAAACCTGTACTGTAAACACCAACATCAGGACCAAAGGTAAAAGAGGTGAAACATGCGGACATTAACCCATCACATCCCTTGATAAGGCCGGCATTTCACAGCGCCATAAATGAATTCCTACCCAGAGATAAAGAGCGGCAGTCAGTCAACAGAGGCAACTGTTGTACAGGGAGAGCCAGCTGATGCTATCTGCAGACACAGCAAGAACTCCACCCGAGTGTCCTCCTCGCGGGTGAAGGGTCTCAGCCACATCATCACACCTTCCCGCTGTCTCTCTCTGGCTTTTTTTTTTTTAACTTATTTGTTTGTTTGCTTGTTTGAGGCAGGCTCTCTCACTAAACCTGGAGCTCACTGATTCCCCTGGACTGGCAGGCCAGTGAATCCCAAGGAACCTTCAGTGTCCACTGTCCATCTGGAGCTGAGGGGACAGATGTGCACCACTGTGTCCAGCTGTTGTGTGGGAGCTGGGGGTCCCCAGGCCTGCAGAGCAGTCACTTTTCTTCTCTTCAGCGCCTTCTTTGCTCCTTTCTGATGCAACCTCTGTGCAGCTACTGTGTGCAGCCTGGGGAGAGGACAGACTTGAGCAGTGCAGTCCTGGCTTCCTCCAACCTCTGTTAGAGCAGCCATTCTACGGGAAATTCTATCACATGACAAACTGCGTGGGAGAGGCCACCAGTCAGCTTTGTTTTGTTTTGTATACTTTTGAATTTTTGCGTTTGAAACAAGGTATCTCTATGTAGCCCAGGCTAGCCTGGAATTTAAACGTTCCTCCAGCTCTTCATCCCCCAGAGTCTGGAATTACAGGTGTGTGTCATCATGCCTGGCTCAGGAGGGTTGCTCTTAAATAACTTATTTTTATTTCTAAGTTAACATACAAGATGAGAGATATTATGTCATTTTTGAACAAAGTCTACTCAGTGTGGTTTAAAATAAATCCCACAGGGACTTTCTTTTTCTGTACTGTCAATGAATCTCTAATCTTTCAATACGGAGTCAGATGGCAATCAAAAAACGCCAATGATTTTTTTTTTTAAATTGGGGGAATTCCCACCTATGGTAAGCTTGCTATACCATTTCCTGTAAGACACTCCAGGGCCAGCCCCCACATATGTCAACAGTGGCTACTCCTTGGACTTTCCACTTCTCGAGTCTCTATACCAAAAGGTAGCATGAAATTGCCTATACCAAAGGGCTTTGCAAAGCGCTCTTTGCAAGGCTAGTGTCATGGGCACAGAAGCTCAGGGAATGAAGAAAAGATGGTGAGCCTGCTGTCTTCAAGAGTCCAGCTTTGGAGGCTGAACAGAAGGCGCAGCAGCAAACTGCTTACCTTGTTGCAAACACAAAGGCCTGAGTCAGGATCCCAGAACTCACACAAAAAGGCCAAGTAGGTCTAATCCCAGAGCTGGGGAGGCACAGACAGGAGGATCCCTGGGGCACTGGCTAGCCATCTTAGTGGGCTATGTGATGCCTAGGCCACTGGGAGATCCTGTCTTAAAAAAAAAAAAGTGGACAGGGTTCTGAGAAAAGGCTGCTAATGTTGACCATGTACATTTACACATGTGTGAATGTGCACTGCACATACATGTATCCCATGCATATAAATACAAAACGTTCAGTTTTTACTAGAGCATGAAGGCCCACACCTACAATTTCAGGAAGATGATGAGATTTTGGCTAGCCTGAGCTACACTGGGGTACCTTCTCTTAAAAACCAAAGGCCTGATGAAAAAAGGAAGGGACATGGAGAGCAAGGGAGGGAGGAAGAGAGGGAGGGAGAGGGAAGAAGAATCCATTTTGATATATTGAAATTCATTTTAGATACAAATTTAAACTTAGACACATCCTTCACCTCAAAACTGCTTGGTTCTTAAGACCAAAAACCAAAAAGAAAGCAAAGCAAAGTACTCACAGCCATAAGCTTGATTTCCAAAATCAGCCTAAGATAATCGCCTGTAGTGAGTGTTTGATGTAAGACCCTGCACGTCCGGGAAGAGCAGAGTGGTATCTGCCGCTCCGATTCACTTGTAAAGGTGGGGGCAAAACAAAACTTCCTGTCTGAAAAGGGATGACATGAAGAAAACATTTCGACAGATGAGTTGGATGCCAGGGACCCTAGGGCCAAATCCTGGCTTCTCCTCTTTTTGCTGACTTTTTGTTTTGTTTTTTGAAAAATTACTATTCTCTCCCAACCTTTCTGCTTTTGAGATTTGGAACTTTTCTAAAGTCATGGGATGGGGTAGGGCGGGGCAGATGCTGGGAGATTTAAGAGAAACCATGCAAGTAGAAATCTCACGACAAATGACCTCTAAGTAAGAGCTATGGAATCCACCTGCCTCTACACAGCACGAGTACATAGAGGAGTGCTTTCCAGAGCTCAGATGTGTTATGTTTTCGTAGAAGAATTAGCTAATAGGTATATGTGAACTAGTAATTAGTTAAAATCAGTCTTGGCACTGGATAAGATCTATACAGAGCACTCACCGACAAGCATGGGGCCCTGGGTTCCATCCCCAGCTTTGTCAAAGAAATTTTGTTTTTCAGATGCGGCATTACCTTTAAGCAGGGTTAGGACCTACAAGGCAGCCCAACAGGTGTGCCAGGGGCACGGAGATTAATAACTAGGAAAAAGGTTTAAAGTTTTTCAACATGGTTTCCTAATTTTTCAGTCAAACGCCTAGAAGCCCCTACAGAGTTTGAGTCTGTTTGCTTTAAGAGTATAAAATCGGGCTTTTTGTTTGTTAGGAGTATAAAGTATAAAACTGGAGAGGGAGGTTTTCACTGCCCCTGCCCTGAAATGAATTTATGAGCCAATACCTAACTTGCTTGTTGATCAGGCTGGCCTCAAACTCACAGAGACCTTGAACTCATAGAGATCTGCTTGCCTCTGCCTCCCAAGTGCTGGGATTAAAGGCCTGTGCCACCACTCAGCAGTCAAAACCTAATTTCGACACAAAGTAACATTTAAACTTTCAATTTCTAAGTGCCTAGAATATTCTGTAAGTCCGTGTAACGTAAAGTCCATGTGATGTAAAGTCCATGTATGTAAAGTCCGTGTGATGTAAAGTCCATGTATGTAAAGTCCGTGTGATGTAAAGTCCGTGTAATGTAAAGTCCATGTGATGTAAAGTCCATGTATGTAAAGTCCGTGTGATGTAAAGTCCATGTGATCTAAAGTCCATGTATGTAAAGTCCATGTGATGTAAAGTCCATGTATGTAAAGTCCGTGTGATGTAAAGTCCATGTATGTAAAGTCCGTGTGATGTAAAGTCCATGTGATGTAAAGTCCATGTATGTAACGTCCATGTGATGTAAAGTCCGTGTAATGTAAAGTCAGTCCACGTGATGTAAAATCTATGTAATGTAAAGTCTGTATAATGGCCTTTGTATCACTCAAATGTTGGAAAACAAGCGACAGGAGTGGGGAGTGATCACATCTGAGGAGTTTGCTATATACAGACCAAGCTTGGAGCGGGAATTCTTTACTCTCTCCATTCCCAGGGCGGTAGGACGTGGGCCAGGCAGAAACGAAAGACAGAGTGGCAGGCCCAGGTGGGAAGCTTTCTATTATCGGATTCTCACAGAAGCTCGTGGCCTCTGAGGTTTCCAAAAACCCTTGGATCTTCAGCCCTGGGTGAGGGACGACACTGAGATGACAACTCACACCATCAACAGGCCAAGGAAGCATGTAAATGCCTTCCCTTAGCCAGCCCAGCACACTGCTGTCTGTGTGAAGGTAGCGGTCACTTGAATGAATGGATCGATGGATGGATGGATGGATGGATGGATGGATGGATGGATGGATGGATGGATGCGTGGATGAAGAGTTCAGCAGTAAATGAACCAATGAGATGAGATATACAAGCTCCCCTATTAGACTTCAGTTACACATGAAGATCAGTGCCCCAAATTTACTCTTTTCCCCAAGTCCTGTGGGGATGTTTGAGCTTTCCCTTCTGTGAAGCCGTGAGATGGGAGTTCTGAGGAAAGCCATTTGTCCAACGTCAGCGACAAGGAGGAACCAGAGGTTGGGTCAGGCAGAGTAAATATTTAAGCATGGGAAGCTCGATAGCTGTTAAATACATTCAGTCACAGACTCATCTTTAAAAATCAATAGTCTCCCTAATAGCGACGACACAGGCTTCAGCAGAATGGGCACAGACTAACTCTCTGGCAGCTCAGAAGGCAGTTGGGGCTGGTGTCTCAGAAAGACGCTCCCAAATTGATTGAAAAACATGTTTTAAAGAAACAAAAACAAATACAGTAATGCAGTCTTTTGCAATGCCTTTCCAGGAAGCGAGGTTTCAAGAAGTGGAACTGATGGAGAGCACACTTTTGCCAGAGCTGGGTGTGGGTAAAGACAGCTAAGGTGGGGACAAAGGAAGGCCACAGCCCTTCTCCACAATCATGCAAACAAGCAAAGACTCGGTCTTGGAAGCTGAAGCAGGTGCAGAGCAAGAGGGCAGAGCAAGAGGGCGCATCACCTTGTGTGCAGCGGAAGCCAACGTGGACCCACACCCGTCCCCCCAATCTCTGCGTTTGAGTGCCAGGGTTCAGATTGGGAGCTCCAAAATCTGAAGACTCGCCCTCAGCGAGGACGCAGAGACTGGGCACACCCAGACCCTCCGCCCTGCCTGGTGGGATGTGGTCTCATCTTTGGACTGTGCCCTGAGCTGTTCTCAGGTGTGAACAGTGTGACTGGACTCCCCAAGATAGGGTGTGCCCACTCTCTCCTGGAACTGGAACAGCATCCCTAAATAAACACTCTTCACTTAAAATCCTGCCCAAGTTCAAGGTGTCACCTCCCCAAGGTGTCACTCCCCCAAAGCTCAAAATACTTGTGTTTCTAAGATGGCTTTGACTGACACATAGTAGCTCTCTCTTGTCCTCTCTCTCCGAGGTATCACAAGCCATTTAAAGATACATCACACTGTAGGACAATCAACTGGCAACATTTTTTTTTTGTACTGAGAACACACAAATCCTCTTTGCTAGCCATCTCACAAGATGTGGTTCACTATAATCCACTTTGGTTCCTGACTGCTTTTATAGCTATTGGCCGTTGTTTCTCTGTCCTCTACCTCCAGCCTTGCAGCCCGTGTTCTACCTTCAGTGTTTGCTTCTTGTCACTGACTGACTGCATTCTGAAAGCACTCATGGTGGACGCAGGTACAAGTGTTCCCATTAGGCAATTGAGGCACAGAGTGAGTTCAGTGACGTGTTCGTGACCCCACAGACCTCTGAGCCTAGCCCCCTAGGCACTGCACTCTAGGTCTCCAGGGTCTTGTCATCATTCACACAAAACTCTCGCCCCGCCCTAAGTTCCCTCTCCCCAGCTGCAGATGTTGCTGGCTGAATGCTTGCCCTCTTTCCACCACTCTTAGAGGTGTATTCCGAATCCCTCACACACACAATACCGGGCTCAGCCATGAACAATTTGTTGGAACTGGCACGGGTGGTAGAGCCACGAAGCCAGCAGAGCTGTGGCTACAAGCAACACAAATCAAAGCGGACCCCTCTGTTGGGGATGAGAGAGCTCAGGAGCCAGGAGTCCGCTAGGCTACAAAGCTTAGAGTTCACCCCCCCACACACACTCAAAGCAATGTCTTCTAAACCTTATTTCTAGGTCTTTCTCCTCAAGATCTTATTGTTCAAGGACGCAGCCATCAGCTGTTTGTAGAGCCTTTGCCCAGCACAACAACACAAAGTAAAAAGGCATGAGTACCCCAAAGGGAAGTGAGAGGATCTGTCTGATACAGAGGACAATTCTGGCAGCCCCAAATACCACTACCACTGCCAGCTCTATGCCAGAGCTGATGTGCTTAACCAGTTCCCTGAACTTCAATGCAGGCACGATTGCCAAGTGGTTGACTGGCCAGGACTGCAAGCCACTTCTGAACCAGTCCTGCTGGTGGTTATGAACACAGCCTGGGTGTTTCACTTGGGAGCTAACTCATCAGCCCAAGAAGGTGCTTTTGAAAGCCTCTGATGAAATCAGCCCGTTGATTAACGCAATTAGCACCATTAAGAAAGGAAGTTGTTAACCTGAATCAATTACCCACAGACATCTGTCACGCTAAGTGTTTCTTTTCGTCTTGGACAATATTGCTCTGTTTGGTGTTTCACGGTGATGACCATTAAAAATAAATGATTACTGTTGATTTTCTATTGATATAGCTATTAGTGCATCGGTGCCTATGTGTATAGGCCGCTTATGTGTAGTGTACAGAAAATAGATGGGCTAACAACAGGAAGTAGGTATTGACTCCCATCGCTCACGCTGGGTGGTAAATATTGACCAATGGAAAAAGGCTCACCGCTGAGGATGAGCTAAGAGCAGAGTGTTCACACCAGCTCGATTTCTCTTAATTACCTGGATCATTTATTATCACCGATGCAGAGGCCAAGATGCGAGAATATATTTCCCTTTGCTCTGGTGTCTGAAATTAACCTCCACAGTCAGACCATGACGCCAAAGAACTTTCTGCAAGTCGACTCTCCATCTGCTTAGCTTCTTGTCTCCTCTCAAGAACTTGTAGCACAGTGCTCTGCAAACTCAGCCTGCTCCTCTCAGTCTACCATGATAACTCAGGCTCGAATCCCTGATTCGCAAAACAACAGTCTGGGTAACAAAATGCTTCCCATGGATGGGGCTCTTTCCCTTCAGTTTTCTGCAGAAACCTCCGGAGAGTCCCTGCATCTTCCAGCAGCTCGAAAAAGGCTGTGATGATAGCTGTTATGTATAGGACAGGAATTCCTCCAAGTATGGTCCATATCTGAGCTAACTCAAACTCTGATGAGCTCCAAGGGTCATGTGATTATAGCCTTGTTACTATGGAAGAAATCCAATCAGAGAACCTAAGTCCTGCTGCATAGCTGGCTGATAGCAGCATAATCCTTAACTGAATTCTGTTTCTTTCCCTGCCTTGTTCAGCACCTCTCCAGGCCAAATGGGTTTAAAGTTTGCTAGCAAGGGGTCAAATTTCATAAATACATTTGCTTGGTAGAAATGTTTCCACATATATATGGGCATTTGCACATAAAGTGTGAGAACACATGTGTGTGTGTCTGTTTATCTGTGTGTCTGTGTGTATGTGTGTGCGTGTGTGTGTGTGTGCGTGTGCATGTACACAGGAGGGTATCTGTGCCTGTGTGTGTCTTTCACCCCTCCCATAGAAGGTGATCCTGGGACACAGTAAGTTTAAATGATTTCCACACCCTGTAAGCAGAGGAAGAGGCTCAAGCCCATCTCCATTCCCTGACTTTCTCCTTCAGAACACTGTGGAGTTCTTGAAGGGACACTGGGTTCCTTCACCTCGCAGGGCTTGGGATGAATGCTGTAGGCACAGAGACAGTGCATAATGGTCTCTGACTCTGAGGATCTGGCATCTGATTGCCACATCCAGAAATACCTGTTGGGTTGATTGGAGTGGCTGAATTTAATGGAGCAAGTAGGCTTCAGCTGGGCAAAGGAGAGATGCCCAGGGCAACTCAGGGCAATGTGAAAGAATAATCACCATAGGAGAGAAAAGGATCCATTGTTCCCAGCCTGGGTGCCCTGAGAGCCAGACTCTCAGCATCCTTAAAAGGAATGTTAAACAAGCTGACCGGAAGGGCAAGCCAGACTTCCCCTGGGACCTGGAGTCGAGATGGCAGTCTTTAGCTAGTTTGTGAAAATGCTGGGGTGGGTCAACTTGAGGGCTCAGAGGAAGATGTGCAGGGTTTGAGGTCTCCACGATGGGGAATGCTTCAGGATCCAAGCACTTGCAGGTAGAAGAAGCAGGAGAGGAGAGTGGAGAGGGAGGGAAAGACCAATGAATGTCCCACAGGAGGCCCCGGAGATGTGGATCCAGGGTGGCCCCAGTCCTTCAGTTTATTTAGTTTTGTATGCCCATTTCTCTAGACAGAACAAACTCCTAAAACCAAAGTCAATCCCTCCTTTAAAAAATGATCCTTACCATTCTCTCTCTGTGTCTTCCCACTGCCACCGCCGTGTGTGTGTGTGTGTGTGTGTGTGTGTGTGTGTGTGTGTGTGTGTGTGTTTGCATGGTGAATAGATGGGTGTATGTAACATAGTATTTATGCAGATTTTTGAGAAACACATGGCCAGGACACATACAATAAACACTTACTGTATACCAGCCATTGTTTTAATACACAAAAGGTTGCGTCTCCATGCTGCTTATGTGGGTCCCACAGTGTACAGATGACCAAATAGGTCTCAGTGAGTTCACCAGGTAGCCCTGGATCCAAGTATCCACCTGAGGTTACAGGTCAGAGGGTCAACCCAGAGTGTCCACTTGGTGTCCCTGGGTCAGAGGGTCTGCCAGGCTACACCTGAGTTAAGCTTTCAGCACATGGGGAAGGCAAGTTCCATGGGCCAGATTTTGATTTTTAGGAGGGACAGGATGGAAGATGCTGTTGTGCCTGTCCTGGATCTTCCTCTTTTTTAAAACTAGTGTGTTTTATTACATCTAGTTATTTATTTAGTGTGTGCGGGTGCACACGCCACGGCAAGTGTGGAGGTCAGAGGAGAACTTGGAGGACTTGGTTCTTGCTTTCTACCGTGTGACTTGGTGGCATGTGCCTGTGCCTAAAAACCAGCCCTGGGTCTTTCTCTGCACCCACATCTCACCACTGGGTGAGGAGGGTGTCTTGAGAACAGGGGGCAGCAGGGAAAGTGGGGCCTGCCTGACAAAGGTAACGCATCCCAGCTTCACCTCTGCACCTGCTCAGCTTCCTGCTCCTTCTGGGCCACACCAATGCTTCTAGGATGGCTTCACCAGAGGACTGTCACCTGTGAGGCCAATTGTCCAGCATTCATCCTCAAACCCCCTCCCAACTTGTCCCTACAATCAGCTCATAATCGTGAGAGTCCCTGTGTGGTAAATGGGGGGCCAGGAGACAGAAGAGGTCGGACTAGAACTTTCCAGGAAACATTGACACTGGATTTCTTCTGTCAAATCTTGTGACCAGCATGGATCTAAAAATCATCAATGGCTCTCATCACCCTGAGGATAAAGTCAATCTCTGTAGTGTGAGCTTCAAAGTCCCTGAAATCAGCATTGTGAGCCCACGCCCCCTGCCCCCAGGCTGCTACTAATAATTGCTTTTTATTATTTTATATATAAAGGATTTAGCTCAGTGCCAAGCAGGGCAGACAGAGGACACTCATTCAGCGTCGGCCACGCCCTTAACTGTTTAACAGTGAGTCTCCTTATGAAATAGCTCGTGAATGCAATCAGCTGGTTATTTAAAATTCTGCTTTGGAAACTGGTGTGTGCGTGCATGTGCGTGCGTGTGTGCATGCATGTTGATTTCTAATTTTTTCCTCGATATTATCTAAGTCTACTCTGCCAATCATGGACTATCCAACTAGTTTGGGGTTCTATACCCTGCAAACAAGATGTCGAAGTGTCCCAATTTCAGATTTGGAAATATTTGTGTCTCTGCCATGAGTTATCGGGGACAGAACTCAAGACTACACATGAATTATACATAGACTGGAGGTACTTTTATATAATATTTTGAATCAACCTGCTTGGATTCTGTGTGTGGGAACAAGTCAGCTCCCAGAAAGTTCTGGATTTGGGGGCAGTTCAAAGTTCAAAGTTTGCTAAACGGTCTTCAAGCACGCCCATGTCAAGCACTGTACCAAGTACCATCTACAGAAGCCCAGTCTGCCCCCAGCACAGCGGGCAGGCAATACTGCCTTCGTTTCACAGACGGAAAACTCTGGCCCCAAGGAGGCAGAACCTCGTGGCCTGGTCAAAGTGCCATAGCTAGGAAGTGGGGGAGTTTGGATTTGAACTCACACTTGCAGCCCTCACCACCGCCCTCTGCCATGGCTGGAGATTTTGACACAGGTACGTCAGAAGATGTGGGGAGGGAGGGTTTCTTGCTTTCTTTTTTTAAATTTAAGACAAACAACATTCTCTGAATCTATCCCGCATTACAATAAAGAATCCAGTGGTTTCCACTCTGCCTAGCTGCCCCAAGGCCTTCAGAAAGCTCCTTGGCTCTCTGAAAGTCCCCAGCTGGAGCCTTCCTTCCTGTTTTAAGTAGTGAAAGCGTGATGACACCAGTCCAGGCCTGAAATAGTTTTAGAGCTAAATTTAACAACAATGGCCGGGCTCCAGCCTGACCCTGCGGAGAAGAAAGGGGACATGGGGGAAAGAAAGAAAAAAAAAAAACAGCGACAACTGATTCTTCACAAATTAAGACAATCATAAAGGTTCCTTTCAACTGTCAGGGCGTATTCTTAGCAAGAGCGTAACACTTAAATCAATTCCAGGCTGTAAAAAACGGTATAATAACAGGAAGCAAGGCTACAGGCCTGACTTCCTCCTGGGAGGCTGGGGATTTGCAGGGTGTCAGTAGGCTGGCCCTGTAGGGACAGACATGGAGCCAGGCAGCTCCTGACTCACCGGCAGGCTCTTATCTCTGTGTGACCTCCTATGAATTCCATCTGGGGTTGCCCACGCAGCCCCTGGGTGGGGCTCTGCTACTAGAACCTTCCATAGCCTCTTGCCCACTTTCCTGGTCAGTCTTCTGGAAACAGTCCCAGTGGCAGCGCGAGGGTGGAAGACACAAAGCAGAAAGGACACGCCTTGCCTCTGCACCTGCAGATGGGGAGGACACCAAGGAGGTCAGGAGACCAAGAGGCGAGCTGCTGGGCTCCCCCGTATCTTTGTTGTACCCGTGGCCAGTTCTATAGACACGGAAGACTGCGGGTTGTGGGAACTATGTGCATGGGTTCGGATCCCGGCTCCAACATTTCCTGGCTATGTAGCTTTGGACAGGGAACCAGGCTCTGCTTCCTCAGAGACTCAGCTTTGAAACTGTGAAACAAAGATGCCACTGCCTGCCTGTCAGGACTGGGTTGATTGAGGGCCTGTAGGTGGCATTTGGTTCAGTGGCTGAAGAGACATGCTTGAAGAGGTCTTTGCAACTGTTCCAGGTTGTGCATTTGCAGAAACCTAACCCCAGCCAGCCCAGGGCCAAGGCAGAACTTTCTGGAAAACACACCCTTCTTTGGATGGATCAAGGACCACGCTATGGCTCTGCTGAGGGTTCTGTGCCCTTTGCAACAGCCCTAGTCCCCTCTCCTTCCCTAGGAAGGAGACTAGCAACCCAGCCCCACAGCTCTGGGTCTCCTCCAGGCTCCTGTCTCATTTTCCATTACTTGGACACTGCCCCCCCCCAAGAAAACTCTTCCATGTTTAAAATCTAATTCCTTCTTGTTTGTGTTTTTCAGAAACCGGCACCCAAACATCCCTGGATGTGTCTCCTCTCATGGTCACTTCTTCCTTGGGCCTTTTTGTTCCTTCTCAGAGGAAACTCTAGTTCCTTACACAGACCTCCGCAGCCCGGGCCATCCTTCTGCCCGAACTTCTGCCTGTGGGCTCTGGTACAATGTTCCTCTTGCTGCTGCCTGAATCTCTCAAGCTGTTTCTGCCTCAGGGCCTTTGCACCCACCCACCTTCTGTCAGGGCTACCCCTCTCTGGGTCTCAAGGCTTCCCTAATAACCCTTCAAGTTGTATCTCAACTGCCAGTGCCAGAGAGGCCTTCTCAATCCCCTTGAGAGAACAGGCTTCCTGTGTCTACTTCCCAATCCGTATCTACTCCTGAGACGACTCAGCATCACCCTCCATGGTTAGCTCATCCGTCCAAGGGGCCACCTCAGAGGCAATCATTTCCACACAGCATTTCGCAGAAGAGTCTGGAGGCCTTCCAAGGAATCTCTGGATTTAACCCCTCAAGCCCCTACAGAGTGTGAGAACACTGTGGTCACTCTAGATGAAGAAACTGGGCATGGGAAGATTAATGAACTCCCTGGGGGTCACAGGACAGAAGGTTCTGGAGTCTACCTCCTTTATGGGGATATTCTTTTAGCTGTGGTGAAGAAATGCTACCACTGTATATGCACGTGTCCCCTGGTCCTCTCCTGCCCTCAGCGCCGAGTAAGTCTTCAACACAGGAAAGGGTCTACACGTGCCTCCAGTGAACTAAGCGTGGCTCGCTGACAACATACGTTCACAAGGACCCTGGTCTCTGTCTGTCTGCACTCTCCTCTGTCCTGTCTGTGACCCTTGGAACCTTTCCCCCTGCAAACAGCCTCTCAATGATGCATGGATGCAGTAGAAAGTGGCTCCTTCAGGCGGGAGACCCCAGAATGGCAGAGGCACACTCCCACACATGCAGAACCGTGTTCCTGAAAGTCTATGTCTCTCCCTGCCACGAGGCTCAGAAACCTCATCTTTTAAGACTTGTACCCCTGCATGTGAACCGCCGAGCACTGGTAGATTCTGGGTGCTGGAGGGGCCCCATTTACTCTCATCACTGTCCGCTCTTGTCTATGATCTAAACTCTCAATGTCTGGGCCGTTTGGGATGTGCTCTCTCTACTTGCTGCAGGGAACCAGCCACACACAAGTACTAAATAACATTCATTCATCTCACAGAGGGGTAAAAACAGGCTGACGGACTGGGGCGTGGGCCTCCCCAGGACATGTGGCCTGACTGCGCAGCAAAGCCCAGGTGTGGCTGTCTCCACCGCACCTGCTCTGCTGTCTTCTGATCAAGCTGCTCATTGCTCTGTGGACCCTCCTGAACTCATGAAAGAGCAAAGGCTGTGGAATCTCACAGACCTGACTCCAAAGCCCAACTTTGTGGCCATCAACGTATGAGTTAGTCTTGGAAAAACCAGGGATCCAAACAGCAGTGTGTGCTAACACTTAGAAGAGAAGCCAGCACATAGTTAATAGCACAATAGTCCAATTGCCATTCTTATTATTATTATGATTTTATTATGGCTATTATTATCATCGCCATTGTTATCATTACTCTCAGCTCATCCACGCCACCCCGACTTTGAATCTCCTAACAACAATGAGAGCCTAAGTTACTCTCTGGCCCCTTCTCGACGGGCAGGTCTGTAACCCCAGCTAACCTAACTGGGTCAAAGTTGTACCTGGCCCCTCCTTTCCTGGCTCCCCTCCCCTCTCTGGGACAGGAATTATCCCGGCGCCCCGCCTCTGAGGGCCATCCCCGCTGTGAGGCTTTGATAGGGAAAGTATGAAGAACAAAGGCCATTGTTTCAGAGGCGGCTGGAGCCTCTCAGGCCACAGGCCAGCTTCCCGGGGCTGAGGCCTGGCTCCTAAGACACAAAGCCTAAAGTCGTTAGGACCAGGGACAAACAATGACGGCATCACTTCTATTTACCTGCCTCTGAGCTGGCTGCCAAGTGGGGAAACAATGAGGTGGGTGTGCTGGCTGGGCTCTCTCTAGGGCTTGTGTTTTAGAGACTGAGTTCTGGCATCCAAGCCCCTGGGGTGCGCATCCCAACTCCTTCTCCTTCTCCAGGCCCCGCTGCGGTAGCTTGGGTTCAGTGGTAACGTCTGTTTCTCGTTCTTAAAACGGCCACAGCCAAGGTACCATTTACTCCTATAGAGTACAAATTCATGACCTAGTCAAGACTCCCTGCAGGGTGTCCCATGGATAAAGTCTAAAGAGACACTCATGTCCCCTCTTGCTATCAGATGATTGAAAGAAAAATGCACCCTGAGAAATTATAAAACACCACCCCCAATCTCCTGGTGGGAGAAGAAATGGCTGAAGCCCCGAGGACTGCCAGAAGAGGGGCATGTCTCCTGAAAAGTATTGACAACTTGTCAGATGTCTTCGTATTAGGGACTAGAAACTGAGCGGTGTTGGGGAACCACACCTTCAGATCAGGACCCACAACACAGACTGGGTGGCATTGCTGGATCCCTTGACTTCCTCCCAATACAGCCACATTGAATAAATCCCCCCTTTCTGCTTTTCACTATTAATTTGATTCCTTCATCTGCCTTACGGAAGATGGGTGGCCAAACCTGGTTTGTTGGGACACAGGCTGTGAGCCCTAGGTCCTGTAACACTGTCAGTCATCCCCATGGGCACCACAGCGCAGTGCCAACTCTGGGTGAGTTCCCTGAGCCTCAGGCAACCTCAGTTTCTACACCAAATGAAAACAAGCCCTCCCTCGTCCCAGGAGCCAGAGCCCCAACCACGTCAACACCTTTGGAGATGTGACTGCCGATTTGGAAAGCAAGAACTCCTGAAAAAAAAAAAAAAAACAGGCTTGGATCACCTCCAAGGGGCAGCCCGCTGGGGCTAGATATGCTTCTAGCCTGGGCCAGGGTCTCCATAGACAAGACAGAGGACAGCATAGGAAGCGCTCAGCACAGGGCTCAGTGTGGACTCAACACTTGATATTGTTAGCTAGGATTGAAGCCAGGAATAATGACGAACACCTAGGATTCCACCATGACGAGACTGAAGCCAGGAATATGGTGCATGCCTACACGGCACGAGAGAGTCTAAGAACAAATGATGGCTGTGAACTTGAAGCTAGCCAGAACTAAACAGTGAATTCCAGGCCAGCCTGGGCTACAGGGTAAGACTCGGTCTCAAATTCAACAGTACAATGAGACTGAACCCACACAGATGTCACTGAGGGATGCTGACATCTTACCAGGCGACACTCATCTTGGAGAGGAACACCCACTTTATAAAATAAAAGATTTAGATCTAGGAGGAAGAGGTACTTTCTAAGGTCTTGTGGGCTCTGGTGAGTCTTGTTAGGGTCCTTTCCACCCAGGAGAAATACCAGTGACTCTTGTTTCCTCTCAGCACCCTTTCTACCTCACTTCCCACCGGCTTGCTCCAGCACCCAGAATCAGTTCTTAGGGGTGCTTTTCACATGTGCGATTGGGAACAGTAACAGACAGGGAAGGTTTCAGGAGCCCATTTAGGGTAGGAGCCATCACAACTCAACCCCTGACAGACAGAAGTACCTGCCTGTGGTCCTGCTGGAGCAGGTGATGGAGCAGGCAGACATGAGAAGTTAGCTCAGGTCGGCTAAGACACACCTCTACATGTCTTGGTCATTCTGGGCTTGATACCCACGGGCCCACCTCTCAAGGTGGGCACAGCTTCCAGCAGCTCCTATCTAAGTTCCAGAAGTCTTGATTCTGTTTTGTATAAGGCTGGGAATGAGGGCAATGTTTGGACCGGGGTCTAAACGCTGGGTTGGGTCATGTGACCCATCCTGAAAGTACTTCTAGGGCTCCACAGTGGTATGTGCTGAGGAAGTAAACCCCAAACGATCCCTCGCCAGTTAAAGACTGGAAGTGGGGAGAGGGATGGGATTGCTAGAAAATTCATTTTGCTGAAGACAGAGGGGTCCACTTGCTGGCTGTTGCCAGGAGACAGAGGATCCACTCACCTTGGCTCTTCAGTTTTCACCTTTGAAACATTACATGGGTAGATCCACCCAGTTCCATGCTGTGGGTGAATCTTGGCAACTGTGCATTGTAGAATTTCACTGTTCGGGGTTGTGTAGAATACCATTACGGAACTCCAATGCCTGCCGTGGGTGATACACAAGTTCCATTTGGTTGCTCCTGAGAGAGAAGGGACCTTTATACCCATCCCCATATTGACAGACAGGTCTACACCTCGACTCATGTTTGCTTTCCCAAACATCTCTGAACTCAATAGCCCAGACATGTCACTTGGGCTTCAGTGACCCTCTGCCTTAACTGCAGCATGCTAGGGCTTCTGGACACCATCAAGGCTTCCTCCCCAGGTCCCACCGGTCAGAACGCCTTTGTTTTCCAGTACAAGGGCTCTGCAATGATTTTGTTTTGCATGGAAAAGCCAGGGTCAGTTTATTACATTGTATTCCTCAAAGACCCACTGTCAGTCTTCCCCACATCAAAGTCAGAAGCACCACCAGGCTTGGCCCACCCTCTCGGCCAGGAAATGGGGAATTTCCTTCGCATTTTCTCCCATCTGAGGATCTGCCAAAGGCATGGCATGGGCATGTCTTGGGGTTTAAGGACAGAGTTGTGCCTAGCCCCAAAACACCACCCCTCACCTCAGTGGCTGTGGAGGGCCTTGGTCCCTCTAATCTTTATCATACACTTGTCCAGTGTATCAGAATGACAGTGCTTTTTTTTTTCATTTATACAACACCTTTTTTCTGGGGGCAGGGGGGGTAGGACTGCACTCAAAGGGAATGGGAGCCAGATGAGGCCTTTTATAGACCTCGGTTTGTTTACACTGCAGAGACTAAAGGTCTTTAATGGACAAAGATGGGACATTTAGAGAGAAAAGGAATGTGCCCAGGCTAGAAGCCAGCTGCCAGGCTTGCTCCTCCGTCTTCTGTCCTTGCAGATTACAGCTGGATGATAGTTACCTCATGTTCAAGGCCCCAGTGGGAGCTGACACTTACCTAAGACCTGGCTTGCTGTTCCCACTTTTGTGATGAGAGCCATCCCTTGCTCTTGCACCGGCCCCTGCTCTACCATCAGCCTTCTTTAGAGCTGTCCTCTGCCTCTGCTCATACCTTAAGAATGCCCTTTTCCTACTCTCTGCACCTTGACCTTCAACATTTCTCATCTTTCCCCAGCCGTTCTAGGCTCTCTTTCTGCCTTGGTTGATCATATCAGGGTCTCAAAGTCCAGTCCAGACCTAGATGAACCCGGGCTAGTAATGGAGTGTCAGGGTTGGCAAATCTACCTTGGCATACTCCTAAATTCTCTGGAATGGGACACTGAAGCTGCCTATCTAGCTCAGTGGTACCCCAGTGTGGCATGGATCAGCATTCCAGAAACTTCTCCCAGGTGTGACTACTGTTGATCCTTCAGAGCCCCTGGTGACCCAGAGACCAAGGTGTGGCTCTCACTGTACTGCTCCTTCCTGAAGCCAAACAGCCTTGCTTGTGTGATCCTCTGTCAGAGCCACATCTTCAAGGGAGGGTGCCGGATCAGGGCCATTCACAGATGTGTGACGAAACCATCCCAGATGTTTGAAACTGGACGCTAATGTAGGCACTCACTCAGTTGCCCATGGGATGGAGAAATTCAAGATGACAGGGACAGTGGTGAAAGAAGTCAGTAGATCCTGCCACCCCAAGACTGGAGAACAGAGAGGCAGTACCAAAGACAGCAGCTGGTAGCCCACTGGAGACAGAAGTTCCATGGTTCCCACGAAGGAGGCTGGACACAATCCAGACACAGAGTCCCCTCTGGGAGTGTCTCCTGAGGGAATGAGAGGACAAGTGTGGCCTCTTGCTCACTCCTGGTTCATCCCTTCCTGAGAACCACCACAGTGGACTAAGAGACAGGAAAGCTGGGAGCCATCACATGCAGAGGGGAGAGGCAGAGAGCAGAGAAAAAAAGGGTGAGGGAGTATCACATAGCACATGGGTCTGGGGATAATCCTGGTCACCTGTTCTGAGTCGCTGTACCACAGGGTGAGCAGTAACAAAACTACCCTGGGGATCCGTGAACGAACTC